>JANTCA010012270.1:0-26740 GCA_024741275.1 Chironex yamaguchii | reverse complement strand
GGATATTTTGAAAAGATGGAAAGAGTATGGTGAATCATTATACAGTGATGATGGGATCAGAGGGAGTAACTTTGACAATGAGCAATTCCCTCAGATCTTACAATCAGAAGTAGAAGCCGCTAATAAAAGACTTCCTCCCAGAAAATCCACTGGATTTGATGAACTTCCTGCAGAACTACTCAGGCCTAACAGCGCAACAGCAAATATTCTATGTAAGCCATGCGACAAAATTGTTGAGACAGGAGACTGGCCGTCTGACTAGATGAAATCGGTTTTTATTACTATTCCGAAAGTAAGTGGGGCTACGGAATGTTCAGACCATCGAACTATTACTATAATCAGTCATGCAAGTAAAATTCTCCTGCGAATATTACTACAGAGAACACAGAAGGTTGCATTTGAACAGTTTTCCGATGTGCAGATGGGATTTCGTCAAAAGGTTGGCACCCTAGACCAAATTTTTAACATTAGAATGATTATGGAGAAAGCCAGGGAGTTTAACACACCGATATACATGGCATTTGTAGACTATAAGAAAGCCTTCGATTCTGTTCACCATTCAAAACTTTGGAACGTTTTGACCAATATGTGAGTAAACAAATCTTAAGTCAATCTCCTGGCTAAACTTTACGAAGGGCAACTGGCAGCAATCAGAGTCTAAAATGAGCTAACAGAGTGGTTCAGCATCAAGAAAGGTGTAAGACAGGGTTGTCTCATCTCTCCCATGTTATTCAACTTTTATTCAGAGTTATGAGGCAATCTGCAGACGAATTGGCTGATGTTGGTGTGAATTAGTGGAAGGACTTTTAACAACCTTAGGCACGTGGATGACATTGTCCTAATTGCCACCTCTTCTGAAGGACTTCAAATTGTTTTGAATGAAATTGACAAAGTTTCCACTGACTTTCGACAGGAGATTAACACCAAGAAAACCAAAGTCATGGCAGCTACAAGAGAACCTGAAACTTTGAATCTACAATGTCATCGGCAACGTCTGGAACAGGTAGATCATTTCAAATACCTTGGGGCCACCTTGGATCGCACAGCAGATGACAGTCAAGAAATCAAAATTCGTATAGGTGCAGCTAGATCGGCCCCGAGATCCCTTTCATCTCTCTGAAAGGATCATTCTCTGCGCAAAAGCTTCAAACTGACACTTCTTTGTAGCTTGGTGTGGCCAGTTGCTCTTTATGGAAGTGAGACGTGGACCCTGAAAGCTGCTGATTCCAAGCGACTCGAAGCCTTTGAAATGCTCTGCTATAGATGTCTGCTTAGTATAAATTGGTCAAACCGAAGAACAAACGAGTCAGTTCTAAATCAATTGGGAACATAGAGAACGTTCCTTGCTATAATAAAGAAGTGTAAATTGCAATTTTTTGGGCACATCACAAGAGCGGAAAACTTGTGTACTCACATGTTGGAAGGCAGGATACATGGAAGACGGTCAAGAGGATGGCAGAAAAGAAGGTGAGTGTATGACATCAAGGAATGGACAAAGGAGACCCTAGCCACGTGTATAACTACCGCATGAAGAGACAGGAAGAGCTGGCAAAATCTGGTGCACCAATCCATAACACCCGACCCTCAACCATGAGGATGGGAACAAAGAAGAAGAAGAGTGACATCACAATAGTTGTGCTGTAATGACAGAAATCACCACCAAGAATCACTATCCCCAGCAGATCTTTCATCCATCTATTAAGTAACAACTTAAATATTCAAACACAGAGTCCATAATAGAGTTGAGGATACAAATTATTTGGATTATGTGAACTTGTTCAGCATTTAAATTTCATATTAGGTATGCACACAAAAAAGCAGTAAATATTGGGTTAATATGGTTTGTTACTAAGGGGAGAGTACTGATTGCTCCACTTGTTCCTCTTTTCCCACTTGTTTTGTTCTCTATTAATACAAATGACAAAAATCAATATGACGAGGGACAAGTGAACAAAATTTTCATTTAGAATGCTTCACATCAACTCATTTCTTGTGTTACGTTGTATTGATTATTGGAACTTTGTTGTTATGTTAACTAAAGCAAAAGGATGATCTTTACCAATCCTTGGCACACCACACACCATCCCAATATATTAGTTTATTCTTAAATGCCCAATTCATGCACCTTAAACCAGTTTGTCTAGGTGAAGTGTAGTTGATTGAGGAGGTAGCTATTGAAAAGATAGAAGACTTCAAATTCCTTGCAGCCTACACTAAATCTACTCAAAACACCGAAGTTAGACTTGCTCAAGCACGGACAGCCCTAAATGCTCTGGACACAATTTCAAAGTCAAACACTTTTCTGAGAATAAAATTATTGGACTTTAGCTTAACAATTGATTTTGCTGTACTCCTGTGAATCTTGGTCCTTAACAATTGCCCTTTCAAAGAAAATTGATGGTTCATACACAAGGATGATGAGGAAAATAAAAAACATTCCCCTTTTTAGTCCACATTGTCAAATAAAGACCTCTACAATGAGCTGCCTAGAGTGAGCAAAATCGTCATTCTCAAGTAGATATTGAAGAAAAAAGCACACCAAATGATTCCTGTTCTTTCCCATAATTGTATAATGCAACAAGTGGTGTCTTAGTGTTGAACAAGCCAAACATGACAAATGAAAAGGGCTTCATTGACCCCACATTGTAAGAATGAAATTCCTTATCCACAAAACGTGTTGGTCCATTTTGTTATACATCTTTGCTCTTATAGGTTACTAAAGCAGTTTTCAATCATTTTACAAATCTACCATTTACATACATTCAATCAAGAAACATACGTATAAGCAACTTTATACCACGTTAAATATGTAACAACTTTACAAAGTCTTTGCTCAGCAACCATACATAGGCCCACAATCATACAATATCCAAGTACAAATTCAAACCAGGTTGACAGGTTTGCAAAAACTAGTCAGATTCTGAAAACCCTTATTAGAGGAAAGATGGAAAGAATCTGTGTTTCGTTTCTTCTCTAACAATGAATGTCTACCCTTGTATCCTTGTGGAAACTTGAAATTTGCATGGATACTTGACTACAAGTTAACAAATGCATTTTTGTAAGAGTTGTAAATCTGGCTACATGTCTGACAATGTCTTAATGTCAATGCTTATCCCATTGTTTTCACATTGCAAAATACGACAGTTAGAGACAAAGGAAAAAACCTGGTGCCCATTCATTTTTACTTAAAAACCTGGTGCAAAATTGATTCAGCTCGAAAACAATTGAATAGAGGGAAGTTGAGGGTTAAAAATGGAATGTTTGAGATGATCAAAATCGTGATTTTTTGATCATCTCAAAATTTATAAAATGAAAACATGTTATGTTAACATCAATATATTAGAGAGTATATTGAATGTAACATAGCTGCATCATTTTGCTTGATTATTTGTTTAAGTTAAGTTCTAAAAATAGTGTTTCCAATTGGTAAATGGGTGAATTCCAATTTTTCGGCAAGCTCCAACCCATACTTTAAGGTAAACCTTGTCAGCTTAAGGTCTAGATCTGTACCTGGTTTCTGCAAACAAACCTTTTTGTTTATTTGGAATTCTTCAGTCTAAATTGTGAGCTGTTGAGGTACTTGTATGTAACAACTCTCCAACAATTTTAGAGATACACACACACATATGTCTTACACTGAATGCTGATAGCAAACATGTAATTTGAATGATTAGCTTACAACAAGTACTCATATTTTAGTTACCTATTCTTATTAATAAAGTCCACTTTTGCAAGCTCTAATCTAAGTGTAGTTTCCACAGTCTGTAAGTGTTTGATTTCTGTACCTTTTCGTTCAATTTCAGCCTTAGCTGTCAAGTATAACGATGAAATGTTTTTTCTTAACTGATCATTTTCTTTCACTAGTCTTTCATTTTCAGATTTCAAATTTTCAAGCTCAGTTCTCATCTGTTCGTTTTGTTCCTTCAGCTCTCTGTTTTCATGTACACCATCTGTATTTGGATCATTCTCATTAAATAATGGTTTGCTATCCAAATCCCAGTAAATGTCATCATCAACCAGGTCATCTGAGGATTTTATGATTTCGTCAGCACTTCCATGGGACACTCGATCGATCTCATCATTATGATCCATTTCTTCAGCCTCCATATCAAATACTGTCAGGAGTAATAAAGATCAATGACAATAATCTATTTACATTAATACCTCCTAAAATACCTCCTAATCAACCTTGGAATTATATAAACATGCTGATTTAAAAATGATCAACAGTGCCAAAATTTTCTAATCTGCTGATATGTTAGTAATGTGCAAGATAATGTGCAGTATTGGACAAATGAACCTTTATATGTAGCATTGTCCAAATTTTTGTAACCATCCTGGAGTTCTGTTAAGTTTGGTATCTCAGCAAGAAATGCTAAAAATACTGTATGATCAGTCAGCTACCTAAACCTAAAATTGCACAAGATAGTTCTCTTGAATGCTTGGCTTTAGTAGTAAAGAATCATAAAGGTTGCCTAAAAGTTAAGACAAAAAATGTATGTGTCATTTATTATAAAATTTGATTAAATTTTTCTAACATCTAAGTAGAAACAGATCTTTACTTAATGTTTGAGCTACATTGTAACAAAACATTAATCAATCAATAAATAGTGAACTGACCTATCAGTTTAAGGAGTGTGATCACGTAGGTACCTTCACATGCACCTATAAGAAATAAGATAATTTTGAATGATTTTTTACTCATCATGGGTCATCAGACCACACATCAAGATGAAAAAATAACAAGCTTAAATCATACACCTCCTTGAATAAAGTCACTATCAGGAGCATGACTTGTCACTTGCCCAAAAAAACTTGTGAAGAGGCATAATTGAATTGAATACAAACATATAAGTTAATCATTCATTTCACGACAGTTAATTAGGTCTATGAACACATTGAAATATATAAGCTGAAATAAGAAAATTGTAGATAAATTGTAATCAGGATACACAATATTTTATGTTAAAGAAATAATCATTTGTACTTGCATTGATCTTAACATAAAATGTGAATCAAGATTTGTAAGCATACTGTAATTTAGGACAAATGTATTCCATCAGAATGAGGCAATTCGATCTGTTGACATATGGCATTTATACAAAATTATCAGCAATGCAAGTTATCAATAAACGTAAGGAGTAACAAAAAGACATTGAAAAATTCCAGATACTGTCAGAATATCACACATTGAAATTGCAGTTGGTAAAAAAGCTGCCATCCAAAATACCTGAATTTTTCCTCGAGAAATTGCAACATAGCTGAAAACATATTTAAAAGCTTTTTTATCTGAAACTCTTCAGAGGATTAATCATCAGAAAGGAAAGTATAGATACATGGCAACCTTTTATATGAAAATGTATTGAAACTAGACAATCATGAACAAGAAAAGGAAAAAACAAAGAGAAAATGAACAAACAAAGCATTATTAGAAGAGTCCAAGTAAAAAAACAAACTCTTTTAAACACATAATACACATAACATCACAATGCCTAAAATTGTGGTTCAATATGGTCTACATAAGTTGTGAGAAAAGTTTAAAGAAAATATTGGCAGCTGATTGTTAAGAACAAATTAACATGTTAACACAAAATGGCAAAAAGAAAATGTTTTACAAACATTAAATATCATAGATGGAATTGAGTCACATCAAGCTTGCAAGAAAAGGTTTTCTTATTGTGGATGAAAAAGTCAAATAACCAGACTTTTGATTGATGAAGTGCATAATATTTACATGATTTGCACCACCAACAATAATAAAATCACAGTATTTACTGTATCTATTTTAATTTCATTTAATAAGGTAAACCATACTTAATATAAAATAGACCAATATTTTCTTGAGGTTTAAGGCGTTCTTTAGCAAAGTATCAAACAAAATAATCAGATTCAAAGTTTCTGACACTAATGCAAGTAAATTATTTATGACTGTAATAAAAATGGGTTTCAAGGGTAATAAAATTGCTTTCAATGACCTCTTCTAGAACCCTGAAGACAAGTCAAGAGGTTTGAAGCAAAAAAAATATGGGTCACAATTATGACATAAATTTCCAGAGAAAGGAATGCTTTTTAAGCATTAACAGGAGATAATTAGTTGAAAATGGTGATGCAGCAAAGCACAAACACTGAATGCCAATCGAACACTTTGAGGGGGTGGAGGGATGAGGCACTAACAAAGGGAGTTGAGTCGCTTCCCCGTTGCTTTGGTGACAGACTAGACCCCAGTCTTGACTTTAGCATGTTCACCCTTACGAAGGGTAAAAGAAAATTTCTGTTAATTACATGAGATCATTTCGTGTATTTTGCAAAACTGCAATCATATTTGTTCTCGTGTGTACATAATATGGCATTTTATCATACTTATCTAACAGACCATAACACTGTAAGTACGTTTTCGGCGTAAATAAGAACCAATGTTCATGTTTAAATATTTCATACTGCATTACAACATTTCGTGCACTACCTTCCAAGTTGGAAGAATGCAGAAGTTTGGGCCGCTTTTCCATTTTGTCAGCTGGCCAGCCGACAAGACCAAAACCCCGTCCAGAATTCTACTAATAACTTAAACTTACCTTGACGATTTAAATGCTAAAATGGTTAGTTTAGTTTCCTAAACTTATGGAGTCTAAATCAATGAGTGGTGGTTCTCCTATGGATGCTACAGCTAAACCGATTCAAGCACAAGAAAAAACCCGCGGTTCCTTACTTCTTCTTCTTAGTATTATTAATCGCCTTCACTGTTGAAGAGCAAAATGTGTTTTATGTCATCGCAACTTAAAAGCAAATAGTAAATGTACTTTCAAAAGAAACCGATGAGACGTTTACCCCATTCAGTCAATGATTGATAGGCCTCAATGATTTGGTCAGGCTGGGTCCTTAAATTCGGACAAAAATACGGTCCGTTGCAAATACCGTATTTTCTCGACTTTGCTTATTGAGAGCTTAATAAGATACAATATATGTAAAAAATGAAAAGACTCTCATACTATAGATATAGGGTATAGAAGTACTTTATAGATCGAATCCCTTTTTGCTTTTAAGAGTTTCTCAAAAAAACACATACATACCTAACTACGGAACTACGCTAACTTGTGATACGCAAGTCGAGGTATAAAAATTTAATCTCGGGTAGTAATCAAGTAAAGAGAGCAGAGTCTGTAGCAAACATTCATACTAGCTACAACGAAATTGGGTGACATGTTACACACTATATGATTGTCTCATCTATTCTCACCAAAGTAAAATCATTTTGCGCTAAAAATTAAAAGTGTTCTTTCAATAAGAGGGCTTCATTTTACCGCAGATTAGATTGGAGACCTTGCATTATTTTTCTAACAGATTTTATCGAATACTTTTTGCCGCTTCCGTTTCTGGTCTGTTGCGCATCCTGACAAGTCTGAGCAGTCAGTGGCGGCACCAGCCGCCACGAAGTGGGAGGGACAAGGGAAAAAAATTTTCGGACTACGCCCCATTTTTTGGACCACCCCTACTTAAAGAGGGCTACGCCTTATTTTGCGATCAGAAAGGATAGTTTTAATTTTGAAAAAATTTTCTTCTCTGATTTGTACGAATTAGGAACTCCATCCTGACAGAAAGTGGGGGGACATTTCCCCCCAGTCCCCCCGTGGCGCCACCACTGTGAGCAGTCACTTGAATGTTTTCGTCTTTTCTAAGTGATTTTCAAAACGAATGCTCTCTCTAAAAAGCTTTTTGTACGTTTCGCGGTTTTTGCATGGACGTCTTTAGGAATTAGTGCTGAAAATATGTGTAAAATAAAATTGAGATACTTGAATACTCTTTTGTGGTACAAAACCTGAAAATTGCAGTGAAACTTTGCGACATTGCGTTAAAAATATACTTAAATGCTTCTTTCGTCTGACAATCTTCAGAGTATGAATCGTCAGAAAGGAGAGTATAAGTTAGCCAATCATAAATAAGAAAGAGGAAAGGCAGAGAGGAAATGAGAAAACCAAGCATTATTGGAAGAGTCCGAGCGAAAAAAACAAACTCTTTCTGCTTACAGAGTCTTGGTTTTCTTGTTTTAATGTAGACAGACATCAATGTACTTAAATAGAAAGACGACCTTGCGAAGCCAATAATTCGACAATTGTCCTTATATATTTGTAAATAATTGCAAAACTGCCTTTTACATCTTGAAATTATTTTTCTGAAAGTATTTGAGCTTGTCATTTACCCATGTACGTGGCAAACTATTTTCATTTATTTTACTACGTTAAATTATACCACAATTTTAATAAACCGCATTTTAAGAAACAAGCTTAAGGGAATGTTGCTTAATTTTGTCTTACTTTGAAATTATATGATAGACAGAAAAACTACGAGGATACATTATGATGCAAATGTATAAGCCTCTCCAGTAGGACATTTGTTCAACTTGTCATATGTACATATTACATAATCATGTTTATCACCATCACTTCCATGTTACTACAGCCGAGAAATAATTCTTTTCTTTCATTTTTGAGCCAAATTTCAAATTTGTAATTTTGTTTTAGAATGTTCTTTTGTTTTTATTCCGCTGGTCCTCCACTTCACCTGTATGTCATCTTTACGGCCATTTATATCAGCTGCATGTATGTTTTTTTAGAAAGGGTAGGTTTGATAATACACAGTCTAATTTAATGCGGCTTAATTTCATCGTTGTGTAATTTATGGCGAGGAACACAATATGACGTAAGCAAGTGCTATGTTGATGCTTGTAACCAGGGCCTTTACTAATCCGGTTGGAACGTTTCGCTCTGGAAAATAGTTCTCGTCCCTACGTCAAATGCGGTAAATTTTCCCGCCAAAATTTAACAACCAAGTCTACAAGATAAACTGATGAAGTATTCATGGAGGAGACCTGTGTGATTAAAAGGCAGTTGGTTTAAGCTGATTTTCCTTTTAATTGGTAATGCAGTACTCATAATTATTTAGCTATGGTGTTCAAGAAAAATTTCAACAGGAGAAAAGGAGATGGCAGAGACTCTGAGTTCAGCAAGGGCATTGCCAGGTGAGACATCGTTAGGCTGTAGATAACTTTCGGTGTTATAAGTTCATACTTCTCGTGTGTGTTACAGTAGATGCATAGAGTGAGGTGACCGCGTTCTGCACGAAGGGAATGTCGATATGTGTTAAAATTCTGTGACATTATGATTTTGCCTTGTTGTTGAGACTTACTTCGTTGTTCGGACTGCATGCAGAATCAGGTATGGCAGTTTGCAACGATATCTCAGGTGTGCAGAACAACATTTCAAGTATGGAAGAGTGGACATTGGGTTCCCTTCCAATTAAGAACTCTTAATTTGCCTTAAACAATAGAACACACCCCTCGCTACGCTCACACCCAACTTGCTACACTCTTTGCTAGGTGTGCAGGGGCATTTTCCAACAGATAACTCGGGTGTGCACTTGCCATACTCTGCAGTCCAGGTTGTCCCATATGTTTTTAATTGATAGGCCTATTTCTTGCAATATAATTTTATCTTATGGTATGACCATTACACTTATTGCTGGTTGATTATTGTTAGGATGCAGTACCTGCAAGTATTATATTTTGTTCTTATGTATTGTTTTAGAGTTGATGATGGAGCCTCAGTCGAGACTAGAATGGTTAGACTGCACACATGCGATACTATGGATGCTAAGTTTGGTTATAGTAGGTACAAAGACCCAATTGAGAAACTTGGATGGCTGATCAACATGCATCCGGTAAGGCAACAGCTTGTATTTGGTGCCACCATTGACTTGAAAAATAGCATCCCTACATTATATATTTTTTGGCAAAAATTCAAAAGTGCCTCATGATCCACACGTCTCAAATCTGAAACTTTGCAAAATGTGTTTGCTGGCTTCCCTGTAGATTTGAATTAACAGTGTTGCAACTGGCAAACTTGGTCCTTGGGTTGCACCTCCATGTGGGGTCCTTGGGTTGCACCTCCATGTGGTAAGGAAATGGCCAGTGGCGATGGGGGATCTCCGATGCTCGCAATTAATTGCATGGGTTGAACCTGGGCGAAGGGTCTCTGCTGGAGCTGGTGTCGGCTAATGCAACTCGGGCAATCTTTCTCAATAGGAAGTGGCAGCTGGGTCTTGCTGAGCCCAGACGTTTTGTGCACTCTGCACTACTTCCACTGGGTACTGAATTTGCCCAGTTAAAGGCTTCCTGACCGATAGCCAAAAGCAGGGTCATATCCTGTCTTCATCAGCAACTGTGGTTGGTTGTGATGGTGATGCCATCGTAAAACAAACTCTTGAAACATAAAACATGTACAATTCAAACCTCCCAACCAATGTTACCGCATCCGGGGCAGCCAATGTGTCAGTGTATGGTTGTGGCAGGTCCCCGGTGAAAAATGGGTGACTGTCACTCATCAAACCTCACAATGCACTATGACTTGCCAACTGGAACATCAGAACAACATCTGACAGTATGAATATCCCGGCTGATGAACTCCTTAGATATAACATCGACATGGCAGTGATAACTGAAGCGAGAATCCCTGTTGGTGGTACGTCAAGTGTTGAGTTTTCCTCGTGTCACCTTGCGTACAAGTACTTTTCTGTAAGTAAGTTTCTGGTGCCAAGTCCAAAGAAAAAGGTGTTGCTTTCATGGTGCGAAAAGAGCATACTGAAGCCGTGGTTGACTTCGTGACGGTATCGGACCGTATTGCAGTGATGGAAATGAAAGGTGCTGTAAACCTGACCATCATTGGCATATATGCTCCAACAAACGAGCATGAAGATGATTGGAAGGATGAGTTTTACTCTTGTCTGCAAACTGCTCTGACCTCTGTGCCTAAAGGTACTATGTTGCTTGTCGCCGGGGATCTAAATGTGGAATCTGGTTGTGACCGAAATGGCTGGGAATCCTGTCTCGGACCTTCCGGCACCGGTGCAGTGAATGATAACAGCCTCCACATGTTATCCTTTGCCAGTCATAACAGGTTGCTCTTAGCAAACTCATTGTTCAGGCACAAGCCAATACATAAGACCACATGGGTCTCCAATTCTGCTAGATGCAGCAAAGAGATTGATCATTTCCTCGTATCTATGACAATTGGGCCATGCAGGGTACCTGCATCGGTTCTGACCACAGCATGGTGCTTGCTAAGTTACGACTATGGCTACAGCGTTTGACTCACTGCACCGGTCCTCTTTATGGGCAGCCTTCTTGAACCTTGGTCTACCGAAGAAAACAATGTCAGTCCCAAAGTCTATGCATCTCGGCAGCAACAAAACTGTTTGGGTATACGGTGAAACGCCAATTCCCTGTCACCACAGGGGTGAAGCAAGGCTGCGTCATTTCTCCATTGCTTTTCAGCATCGCGTTAGACTGGGTCCTTGCAAAATCTGTCATTGGCACACATGACATCCTCCTTGCTGACGATCTGGGGCTGACAGACCTCGGGTTTGCAGATGACCTTGCATACCTGGGGGAAACTGAATCGGATACCCAGAAGTTCATCAACAGCCTCCAATGCCAGTCAGTCATGTTGGGTCTGAAAATCAGCGCGAAAAAGACAAAATTTTTGGCCTCCAACTCCATGTCGCTGAGTCTGAACTGAGAGTCTCTTGAGCAAGTGGACCAGTTCGTCTACCTGGGTTCCAACTTCTCTGCCAACTCTGCCTCTTGTTCTGATGAAATTCTTCCCAGAATTGGAAAGACCAGTGCCAACTTCGGCCATTTATGAAAACAACTGTCCTCCAGGTCAGATATCTCTGTCTCTACAAAAGTTAAAGTTTATAACAGTGCAATCATCCCGGTACTGCTGTATGGCACCGAGACCTGGACCTATTCCATGCAGTGCTTGGAGGTGTTTAATATGAAATGCCTAAGGACGATCTGTGGGGTCAGCCTGCGAGATCACATGACTAACACTTCCATCCAACTGCAGTGTTTTGAGCATCCATCCATCGACAGCATCATGAGGAGACAGCGGCTCAGTCATGTTTTGTGCAAGTGCACTGGCAACAGAATCCTGTAGTGCGGACATACTGTCTGACCATCAATTAGTAGTCTGCAAATTACAGATACATCTCAAAGATTGATGATCTAAAAGACCTGCTCCCCGTTTGGACTACCAGAAATTGTGTGATCCAGCAATGATTTCCAGTTTCCAGGCGGAGCTGTTGAACAGATTTTCTGCCCTGGCAGATTCCGATGTAGATTTAGCTCAGAAATTGGATGACTTTAAATCGTGCTTCATGGGTGGAACCCGAGCTGTACTGCCGATAAAGCTGGGTCGCAAGAGGTCCTGGATCTCTGATCAGATGGTAAAGCTCTGTGACAAACAAAATAAAGCATACGGCAAACATTGCAACTTCCTGAGAAGAAAGATCGCATGCAGTTTGCGTGTTGATGAAGAAGAATGGTGGGCCAGTAAGGGAGCCAAAATGCAAGCTGCCACATTGTCTGGTAATTCACGCGAGTTGTTCCGCCTGGTATGGCTTGTCTCTGGGCAGTGAAGATCAGCCCCACCTACGAAAGTGAATGATGCTAATGGAGTTCCCTTGAATGAACCAAAAGCTTGTCTACTATGATGGAAAAATCACTTCAGGGCCCAGCTTAACCACACTGACCCACTGATCCTGGATCCACTGCTAAACACCCCCACAGAGTCCGCTGAACCTAATTTTGACCTGTGTGAACTGTCTGAAGCTGAAATACGGGCTACCATACGACGTCTGAAGACCGATAAATCTGCAGGCCCATGTGGTATAACAGCTGAGGAGCTGAAGGCTCTGGATGAAAGCACGGTGAAACAGCTACACAAAGTATTGCAACTCATATAGACCGAACGAAAGGTTGCACAAGATTTCAAAGACTCTGTCATAATACTCGTGTTTAAGAAAGGATCAAAGTCCGACTGTGCCAACTACAGACCTATTAGCCTTTTTTCCACCACAGGGAAAATCCTCACTTCAATCATCAGGTCCCGCCTGTCTGACCTTTCATTGTCTAGAATGCTTTCCATCTAAATCACCTGATTCATGTAATATTTCACAATAGTCACAACATTACAACTGTTTGATTAGGTTTAACTAAAACAAATATACATTTGTTTCTAAGGACTTGATAATCTCCTGAAGACCTGATCTGCGCTTGTCTCTTGATCTAAGTTTATGATATGAGACATATTTTGAGGACATGGAAGCACATATTCAGTTATTGTGGTTTATTATGTTTATACACAAGGCTTCCTTTGCAGCTTTTTCTTGTCAAATATTTCTTGCCATTTATGATTGTGGGATTAGTACATTTGTTATCAATGCCTGAGTGTTCAAGAAGGAATATTAAAAATGTTAGTGTTGTCAATAGTGCCTGTTTATCCCTAACCTTAGCAAGATTGCACGAGTCATGCACACAATGTTTCAGTAAGAGAAACCACAACCATTTATGTTAATCACTTTACAAACCTACTCAATCAACAACAATTTTCATCTCAAGTCATGTGCACTGGTATTTCTATTTCATTTCAAATGTCTTCTAGAACATTCTGGGATAATTGTGAATATAACACAGTGGTACAAAAATAATATTTAGAATATTCCAGAAAGGGGTAGAATAATGAATAGTTATTTTAGAGTAAAGTATCTCGAAAGTTCTTGAAAGTTCAAGACTTGAATTTTCTCTAAGGTTCTTGACTACATGACAGTGTCAGATCAATAGCAAATGCTGGCGTTGAGTTTGCATGGTTGGAATTCTTTCTAATTGTACTGTTTTATATGTTTTTATCCATGTAGACTGAAATTTTGAATGATGACAAGAAATTAGTCAGTGCAGTTGATTACTATTTTATTGAAGATGATGGAGGAAAATTCAAGGTAAAAAACACCAGATAATAGATCTATTAAATACGAAGTGTGAAATTATTGCAATTATTTAAGCCTGATTTTAAAGTCCTAACACTTTTGGTTTTGTCTTGTTGTATAAACTTTTCACTGCATACATTAATTTTGCCTTTTTTTGTCCTGCAGGTCTCATTACCTTTTCGACCATATTTTTATATTGCTGCAAAAAAGGTAATTGGCTTTCTGATATTTGCCTTGTCAATGTAATGTCCACTGCCGATCATTAAACATGCCTACCACTTTTGAAAGCTAAGTGACCATCCACAATGAGGGATATGTAAGTGTTGTGAGTTAAAATTGTTGAATATTAAGCCTTAGTAGGAATAGACTAGCACAATAGACGAATAATGCCCTGCAATCTGTCTTATGATAATGGAGCTACTAATTTAGCCTTGACAACATTAGAAACACAGCCATCACTATTTTGTCCTTTTTGTGTGATCACTTTTTGACCTACAGCAAACCAATCAGCTACTTATAAATACATAGATTAGAATTCTAGAATGTTTTTAACAATAATAAAGGATTACTAATATTTACAGTCATAATGAGTCAACACTAGGGCATAATGACTCAGCATAACCAATCATGACTCTTAAATCTAGAAAGTTCTAGTTGCTACTTAGCAATCTCACTTTGTTTACTTTTTATGATTATTGAGTCATAAGACACGTGAAGTGCCAACTATTTCAACGAAATCTGGCACAAGAAAAGGTCACTTGGTGGCACCAGGAATAAAATATCGTATAATAGTCTAACAGTCCTGCAAAGCCCTATTGAGTACAACCAGTGCTACCAGAGTACCTGCCAAGCTTGACACCCTTTCTTCCCTCAGGGGAAAATGAAAGTGAACAAAGGTTTTAGTTACAATTATTACTCGTGTAGACAGTCTTACTTATAGCAGTGAAATTTTTTCTTTCAATTTAATTGTTGCATGTCGTTTGATGTTCTTTTTTAGAATACAGAGAGGGAACTTGCTACTTTCTTAAATAAGAAATTTTCTGGATCAATTGCAGCAATCGAGACAGTTCCAAAAGAAGATCTAGATCTGGTATGTGATCTTTTGTAACTTGACCTGTAATTTTGTAACTTAACTTTTGATCGGGTATGGCATGAAGCTTTTTGGCACATACTGGAAAAGTATGGTTTTGGTACTAATGAATTTTCTTTGATCATGAAACTGTATGAGAAGGCCAGAACTAATCAAGAAGTAATCAAGAAACATCATGCTTGAAAACTGGGGACCGTTGTCCGTCTTCAGGGTGTATGGAAACCCAAATCTTGTGAAGACCTCTAGTGCCCCCAGTATCCCCTGGGTGGTCGTTGACTTCATCAGAATTACTTCTGGGTACTTGCTGTTGTAATCCACAATAGCTAGCAAGCTGGTACCATCTGGGTATGGTCCTAACAAGTCTATGGCTAAGTCCTGCCATGCTCCTGATGGCATCTCTGACCTGG
Organism: Chironex yamaguchii; assembly: GCA_024741275.1. Taxonomy (NCBI): domain Eukaryota; kingdom Metazoa; phylum Cnidaria; class Cubozoa; order Chirodropida; family Chirodropidae; genus Chironex; species Chironex yamaguchii. Next base: position 11,428 of record JANTCA010012270.1, on the reverse strand, counting down.
CCATCAGTTCTGGTGGGGCAGCTGGTCCTACAGCTTCACACAGCTGACAACTCCTGCACAGCGTCTTGGCATCAGTGTCCATCTTTGGCCACCAAATCTTGTGTCTGAGTCAGCTTTGTGTCTTAACTATGTCCTGATGGCCCTCATGATTCTGCTCCACTACCTTCTGTCTCAGTGATTTAGGCATCACAATTCAATTCCCAGGGAGAACCATCAATCTGTATCTGCATAGCTCATTTTTCAGGGTTGTTTAATAAGTCAGTGTGCACCTTGACCAATCTCCTGACTGTATACAGCATCGTACTACTGCCAACTCTTCATCCTTCTCAAGCTCTATATCACATATCCTCAATGCAATAGGCATGGCATACTCGGTCATATACCTAACTATATCTATCCCCTCTCCACTCTGATCCTTTGGCTTCTTCTGGTTGAGTCTAGATAGGGCGTCTGGAATGTTTCCTTTTTCCAGGACTACTTTATAGCCATATCCCTGTAATCGCAGGACCCGTCTTGTCACTCTAGCTGACAACTTCCATCTCGGTGGTTGTACATGAACTCTAGCACCTTGTGGTCAGTCTCTAGCTCAAACTGACAGTGAAACAGATACAGATTAAACCTTTTACAAGCCCGTACCAGAGCAAGTGCCTCTTTTTCATTCTGGGGATATCTCTTCTCGTTGTCGGTCAACTTCCGCTATGTGTATGAGATTACTGCCCAATTACCATCTTGAAACTGAGTTGGTACTGCTCCCATGCCTTCTTGTCCAGTGTCAGCTATAATCCGGGTTTGTGCCTTATTGGAAAGGTACTAAATTAACTACTGCTGAGACTTTTTCCCCAGTCAGGTGTACTCCGTCATGTGTCAAGTCATGACCGAAGAAAGTTATTTCCCCCATGCGGAATTCACACTTGTTTTCATTCAGTGTAAGTCCACAATCCTGAAGTCTCTGAAGTACTGCTCTAATTCTCTTGTCATGCTGAAGCCGTACCAAACATGAGTCTTTTGTACCTGTACAGTCCCTTATGTGTGATGCATGTGGTGATTTTTCTGGACTCCTTCTCTAATTCTATCTCATAGAAGCCCTATTTCATATTTAATTTTGAGAACACCTTAGATCCATTCAGGTTGTACAGTACTTCCTCTACTGTCGGTATATAATGTCTCTCTCTGATAATGGCCTCATTTGCTCTCCTCATATCTACACACATCCTTATGTCGCCGTCTGGTGTTGGGATAACTACTAGAGGTGACACCTAGGTTTTCGGTATTCCTTTTTGTACCTCCTCAATAATGTCCAACTCCATCAGAATTTTGAGTTTCTCTTCCACTTTGAGCCTGAGTCCAAACGGTTCATGGCGTACATTCAGTGCCATTGATTTCACGTCTGGCTTCAGACTTTGAGCTGGTAATCTTTCAGCTTTCCAACAACCTCCATGACTTTTGGGAACTGTGACTCAACGCTTCTTGGCCCGCTCCTGTCTTGCCTGGGGGTCCAACTGTGAGAATGTCTAGATCTATACAAGCTTTCTTCCCCAGGACAGTCCTTTCATTTCCTATGATCACAACGAACTCTGTGTTGATTTTCTTTCAGGTCAAGGCACACTTTACTTCAGCCTCAAACTTTCCACCACATCTGGCCTCTCCGCTGGGTCAGCCTCTGTGTAGTAGTACATTTTACCCCACAGTCCTTCGCGTGATTCCAAGTCTTATCACGCAGATAGCAAGCTCTAGCACCAGAATCTATAATTGCACCTTTTTAGAGCTACTCCTCCTATTTTGACATGTATACCATCATTGTACATCTCTGTTTCAAGATTCATAGTATAGACTGGTTGGTGCTCTTCTAGAAATAATGGATAGTCTGTTCAAACTTCCTTTGGTTTATCCTTTATGTTGTTCATTCCTGGTCTGTATTTCTCCTTCCTGCATTTACAGAACTTGGCGTAATGTCCGACAATTCCTGATCTCGTGCTGGGCATTTGCTATCTTTACTCAGGTGATCTGTGTGCCCACGACGGTAGCAAGCTCTGCTGTTATCTCCTTTGGTTATACTTCCGTCCTCCTTTTGCTCCTTTTCCTTGCCATTTCTGTGGTTTGCGGCTAGAGAAACCGTGCTTTCCTCCATGGACCGCCATTACTGCATCTTTGGAGTCTCTGACACTCACTTTGGACATGGCTGCTTCCAAGACTCTCTCGGCCTTTCTGGCCACATTGAGTGCTTTGGCCAGTGTTCGTCCTGCTCCAGCTTCAAACAAAGAACGTCTTACATACTGTTGTCGACATTTTACTCAGTTGGCATCTCGAATCTGGTTGTCACAGTCTCCTTTATAAGCACAATCATGGGACTCGTGCCTCCGTCTGGTTGCAAACTGGTTGACATTCTCTCCATCTTTCTGATTGAGCATGGTTTATCTTTTGTCTAGCAAAGGGGACATTAACTTGAGGAACTAAATAGTTGTTTAAAGCTGTTACCGCTGTAGAGTAATCCTGAGTGTTTCCTGTATTGTGTAGGGTAGAGAATATTTCCTGAACGGCAGGGCCAGCATAATGCAGGAGGGCACCTCTCCTCTGTGTTGAAACCTGCACTATGTTTTTTGCAGGTTTCACAATTAGCCACTTTGTATCTGCATAGTATCCAAACGACTCAATCCATCTAGTCCACCGGGGTCCCAAGTTATCTGGATCAGTGTATTGGCGAAGGACTTTAGTGCTGTTTTGGTATCCATTGTGTCAAACGTTTTACAGATTTCACAATGACTAGTCCTTTTTTTATGGTAGAGAATTTTAAGTTGAGAAATATCCTCTCATACCTCCTTTTTGTCACTAATTTTGGTCTACGTGATTTGTCTAAATGTCCATCCTCGTCACCATTGTTGGGTTTTGTCTCAGATTTTCAAATAATAACCAGAAACTGTACTTTTGTGTGTACATCCTTTTTATTCTATCTTGGGGCATGATTACAACGTGCTTCTGGGGTGGAAGTACAGGATATCAGTTAATATATCACTTCCATTGAGTTGTGTATCGGGTGGGAATATTTACCACATATGTAAGCAACTGCTAGGACACTACACAATTAACAAATTAAGACTGAGAAAAGCTCTAGTCGATACAGTTTTACTTTACGGTTGTGAGGGCTAGACAGTAAGCAAAAAGATGGGAAAGAAACTTGCTGCATTTGAGACAAAGTCACTGAGGCGACTGTTAAATATCTCATGGAAAGAAAAGAAAACACACGAGGGTGTCTGGGACAAGGTGAAGAAAGCCATGCAGAAAGTGCCAGAGACAATTATAGAAGCAATAAAGAAAAAAAGCTGACATTTTATGGACATCACATCCCGGCAGGCAAAACCACCAAATCATTAATACAAGGAACGGTCGAAGGTGTACAGCCAAGAGGCAGGCCTTAAAGAATCTGGTTTGACGATATTCAACAATGAACTGGTCTGGGATTGAAGTCAACATCAGAGAAAGCACTATCACATATGGACTGGAGGAAAAATGTCACCTCATGGGTGCACCAACGGTTTACCAAAGACTGTGGTTAATGATGATGATGATGATGTAACTTGATATGATCTTACTGTATTGTGATATCTGTCTAATGACTACAAGTAAAAGTATTATGAAAAACAACGGTTATAAAAAGCACATGGTGTACAGTTGAAAGTTTCAGTCAGAAGTCGGCTCCGCTTGGCTGTGCTCGTCAAGCTAAGCTTTGAGCAGAGTATGAAACAAAACAGAACACTGAAACAGACAAAAGTATCAGAGTTAAAATCTGTTAGAAAAATCTATCAAGATTTTGGATCAAAGTAAAATGAAACCTGTCTAATTTTTAGTGCAAAATTATTTTGCTTTGATGAGAATCAATGAGAGAATCACACAGTGTGTATCGTATCACCCCGTTTCATTATATCCTTATAACAGTACCCCTTCCGACTTGCAGATTGTTGTAATGTTAGTAGTAAGTAAAAGGACAGTATCCAGCTACAAGTCAAAGGGTGAGATGGCAAGGTAATTTCTAGAGTTATAACATTACTTAATATAAATTACTTATTAGATTGTTGCTATGTAAAAGTTTTGGATTTGATTTGACATTTTATGATGTAGGACAGGTTGCAGATACTATTGATCAGGAATTTTTATTATTTAGTAATTAAAATATTTTTATGTTTATTTCTCAATAAATTTAGGCAAACCACTTGACTGGCTTGAAAAAGTATTATATTAAATTGTCATTTTATAACGTCAATGACCTTATGAAAGTTAAAAGGTAAGTACTAAGTAACAAGTCTTCTGTAGCAAAGGCCAATGCCCATCTGATTGAGAGATAGAAGTGTACATTTTACAATTTTACATTACGCTAGGTATAGGCCTTTTAGTGGCTCTCGTTATAGCTTGTAGTACCTCATTCATCATTACAATGTGTACACTGCAGGAGGATATGGTAGTTAAGTCATCAAGGTGTGTTGTTATGTAGGCCATAGCATTACATTGCATACAATAAAAAGTCATAGAAAATTGAATATGATAAATGATATAATGAATGAATTAATACAGCCATTGTAATGGGTGTCGATTTGACTTCATTTGAAAATAAATGAGAAGGAAAGCAAATATTTTACTTACGTCCCTGTCATCTCTATTAGCTCCTGTTACAGAGCCGTTGTTGATAACTGTACTCTTGCACTGGGTATACCCCGTATAAACATCCAAGATGAGAAAGTATCCAAGTGTATGTATTGAGTCAAAAATAAGTTTTAGAAAATATTATTATTATTATTATTATTATTATTATTGTTGTTGTTGTTGTTGTTATTACCAAAGAAGATGATTGTAAAAGAGCCAGCAAAAGCTTGACAATTCATTTTATTTTCATTTCTTGTCCCCTATTTAAATTTTAAGAGCACCCCTTTTCTTTTACTGGCAATATCAGTGGAAAGTTGCTGGGGAACAGAACTATTGTCTACTGCCTCCCTATGGATTTACATTGTTCATGACTTGTGGCACTAAAGAATATTTTTGAGAGATGTAAACAACTCGATACAAATTTTGCCAATAATGTTTACAGGGTGTGCACACCTAGCACATCCAGAGGATAAGTGACACTGCACGTCTAAATGTCTCTTTGTTTGTCTGTCTGTCTGTCTACTTGTTGGTTTAATAATCAATTAATCTACAAATCACGTTATTTTTCAATTAGTTCAGGTATGTTATCAATAATGAAGTCCTACCAAAGTGAACTTTGTGCAGTTTAAATCCTATACTGTTTTATTCAATGGCTCGAGACTTGCGTATTCTTTATTTTTTGATATTTTGTAGGGAAATAATGCCAGTTGTTAAAAAGAATAAAGCTCAAATGAAAACTGATGCCACATACTTGTCAGTGATGGGTCAAAACATAGATGATGAGTCCAAGAAGAGAATAGTGGACCAAATGGAAAATATCACTGATGTTAGGTACATGGACTAAATAACATTGTCTTTGTTTGAATGTGTTTTATATTGTATTGAGCAACTGCTTTTGAATAAGTAAGATCTTTTCTGTTGTAAGAGTATTAGGACTTAATGGCACAGGACACAAAAATGTTAGATTATTTCAGTGTAGAGCATTCTAACTAGAAAGTTTGTGACAGACTTAGTTGGAGGTTGATAGAGGCATGTTGGACCATGCCTTGTGTAAACTTTGGCTTGGCGTGGCAATTACCCGTCACAGCTAAGTGATTTCTAGATGGGAGTATTGCAACTGCTGGCTCTCACATATGCGTGACAGGTGTTCATTAGGTGGTAGGGGTACCCTTTTTGCATCATTACATAACCCTTTTGTTTACAGTGTCTGCTTTAGTCCTTTTTCAGTAGCATAATTTGCTTCACTCATTACACTACGTATGATTGCTAATGGTGCTTCAGCTGAGTTTTAAGCCTTTGCAATTTTTATCTCCATCTGTTGTCTTATATAGGGAATATGATGTTCCATACCATGTCAGAGTTTCAATTGACTGTAAAATAAATGTGGTAAGTAAAACTAGATGAGTATGTGTATGAGTAATTTGTTAATGTTAATATCAGTAGTTGTCTAAATCCTTTGTTTTGATGGCTAGGCATACATCTCAGTGTTATTCAAATAGACAAAATGCAGAGATAGTGTTTCTTGATTGTCCATGAATGCACATTTAAAATTGACATGTTACTGAGAACGTAATTTTCACAACAAGAAGAAAACACTTAACATTTGCTCAACACCATCACTTATGCATAACAAGATTACGTTTTGAAATTTTCAGGTATATTTCTTTCTTTTGTCTTCTTCCTTTGAACAAGGTCTCCTGCCTGTTACAGTGTTAGGAGACTTATTTTCGTACAAGCAATTTTTTGACCTCCATGTTGTAACAATGTTGTCAAGGTCATAAAGCTCAAACTATGACAACAGATGAATAAAAACCAACGTAAGATCAATAATTTCGACTAACTGGCGATAGATTGGTGAAATTAGAGCTGTAATACATAGTTTCCGTGCTAATCTCCAATAAGCAACAATACTTGGTTGAAGGAAAAAATTGTTTTCAATCAAGTAACTAGAAATAAACAGTAAAACAGTACATATCAACAGTCACAATCGACAGAATCAAACACAAAGTTTCTTTTCCAGGCGAATGAAAGAATGACGCAGTTAACTAGATGTTACTACATACAAACAACATACAATGCGCAGAGGCGCCAGGATGCGTCAAGTTGACGCCAAGTACACAGTAAATGTTTGCATGATGAAATTAAGAAACAAAAAAGCGACTTTCGATAAAGTCGCAATACCTATATCAGCTAGAAAAATGCAATGTTACTAAAATAATAGGTTAATAATTTTAAGAAGAAAGGCATGATTTATGACTTTTATTGTTTGTTAACGAATCTGCAGTAATAATGTCAGGAAGAAAGTTTTTATGTCCAAGAACTTATAACTGTTTTCAATTTTTAATATTTTTAAGTAAGTAAATTAGTGTGCACAGTAGTTAAAGTAATTTACTATTACTAATAGCATAACATCCAAAGGCATTTGTATGATTTTGAACAAACTAATATCGAACTTTTTGATTGTAGGGACATTGGTATAGTGTCAAAGTTAGAGGTGGTTCACATGTTGAAATCAATCAAAGGGCTGACCTTCTTCACAGACCAGTAAGTGTCTAGTTCTCTCTACTAACTTACTTTACTTACTTACTTTCTTACTTACGTACGTACTTACTTACTTACTGAAGCCAATGATTGATAAAAATGGCAGATTATGCCATTTGTGTGTAGAAGATGTAGTCCACGTGATCAGTGGCTGTCCCAGCATGGTATTACCTACCGTTAAGACATGATACTCTGGCAAAATACTTACTGAAAGCCATCATCAAGAAAAATCACCCAAATCATAACTACAATGCTAAGAGAGAGCCTAAATACGTCAAAATAATCGACAACATTGAATATTGGTGGAACCTACCAGTAAAAACCATGACCAGGGTCCCTCATAACAAGCCAGACATTACTATATAGGATAAAACCAAGAAAATCTGCCCACGTGGCTAATTAAACATGTGGAAGAGCTTGCTTTTGAAAAGAAAGAACCTAAGATACATATAATCAAGCTGCAAGGAATCGTATCTGGCAGGACAGTAAAGATGTGCAAAACATTATTGAATTTTATGACTATATTGACTGCTGTTGTATTGTTTTAGTATTATATAATCAATCTTGTCTCAAGGTTTGAGATTGTAAAGAAATTGTAATTTGAAATGAATCATATGTATGAAGCTTACTTACACATTTACTCAAAATTTATCATGTACATGTTACCATTTACTATTTGTTTTATTGATACACATGCATTAACTTCCATTTGAATTTTCTAATAACACACATTTTTTATTTTATTTTCAGGATGCTGTGGTCTTGGCATTTGATATTGAGACAACGAAGCTCCCTCTAAAATTTCCAGATTCGTCAGTTGATTCAATTATGATGATTTCGTACATGATTGATGGCCAGGTATTCATTCTTTGCATTAACTTTATCTTGTTTACTTAAATGAGATTTGATCTTATGACATTATCTAAGGTCTCTTTGGATCAATGGTGTTAGTCCAGTATGGACAAGATATTATTCTCTGAGTATTCTTTCACAGTAAAGCTATGAATGAACGTAGTAGACATTGTTTATGAAAATTCTGCAGTAAATAATCATTCTAATGTCATTATTGGCAAGTTGACTTTGCGGTTATTATGGTGAATTAACGTCATATATAAAAGCATCATTATGCTTTAATGTAGACGTTATTTTTCTTGTATATATCTTTTCATTGTTGTTTTTGCATTGACCTTATTCATATTATTGTTTCTGCATAGGGATATCTAATTACAAACAGGAGTATTGTTTCTGAAGATATTGAGGATTTTGAATACACTCCAAGATCTGAATATGAGGGACCACAGATAGTGTTTAATGAACCTGACGAGGTAAAAGATGTGCCTAATACACATTTATGTATACGTATATATCACCATAGTATGTACCGTTCTTTGTTGTTTGACCATTTTTATCAAAATTTAGTCTATGTGTTTCTAACTTTGCATAGAAATTTACTCTTCATCCATTTGCTATGCATTTAATTTGTTTTCATATTTTATTTGTTTAATTGTATTAATTTGTGACATCACTGTTGCATTTTGTGTATATGTCAGTAGATGCATTCTGTAAGTAGGTAGGGAGATGGCGTTGCCATATTTAAATATTTTATGTTTTATTTCACATATACTATCCACATAACATGACATTGTTGTGTGGATACTTTATTATCTGTGAGTAATATCTGTTTTGTCTTACAATGACGTGGTTTATTCAGCTTCTCATCTGATCGGCCTGTCTCTTGTTTGTAAGACAAATCAGCAGATTGTTAATTATTCTTAAGCTTTAGCGAAAATTGCAGCTTCTGTGAGTGCAAAACCTCCTGTGGAATTAAAGTTATTTTGATTCTACTAAATCAATAAATAAATCGATTAACAATGACGTGATGTAGCCTTGCTTCGCCAAGAACTTGCTCCATTTTGTTATTGTTCACCAAACAGTTCACTTAGAATCATAAATGCTGTTTTTGGCTTGTACTATATATGTAAGAAGGATAACTGTTCTAGAGATTGAGTCCATACAATTGAAATTATAATTTTATGTGACATTCATTCACCTAATGTACGGTTTATATCTGTGTTACCAATAGGAGAATTTGCTGAGAAAATGGTTCGATCATGTCAAACAAGTGAAACCAGACATTTTTGTTACTTACAATGGAGACTTCTTTGACTGGTAATGTGGCATCACACGAAAATGCTTGTTATAGAGTTGCCATTTCTAATTTTTCATTGCTTTGTGTGGTTGATGATTGATGTCTCTTGCTCTGTGTGGTTGTCGATTGATAGTGATCATGGATTTCTTTCCAGTATTGTAAAACTGGAGCTAGTAAATGCATTTGTGGTTTTCAAGAAGTTTGTTACCGTTTACTGTATAATGTACGTTTCATCTTTTATATACGTTTTGGTGAATCACTTTGTGACGTTTATTTCAAGTTGCTCCCTGTAATGTTCAATTCTCTGAATTCTATTTAACGTGTTATGTGTTATTGCTTACTTATAATTTCATTATTGATGTGATGACCATTTGTTACACTCAGTTTTGTTCTCTGGTGTTATTTTTAACTTTTCAGTCAGGAGAGATTATAGTGAGCAAAACATGATTAGCATACATCACAATAAGTGTCTTTGCTGTCTCTAGCTTCACTTTGAGTCAGATTTCTTCCAGGATCAATTGATATATTGTATACACGTAATCCAATTTATATTGAATGCAGATTTTTTTAAAAGTAGCGAATGGCTCAGTTATGCTCTGCGATGGTATTTAGATATATTCGTTTTTTATAGTTTTATGTTTATGTTTATGTTTCATTGTTAAATTTATTATTAACCAGCCTAACGTCACTGACGTAGCACCAAGATGTCTCCCAATTGGCTTTTGTGTTTTTTACCTTTTATTTTTGATCCATTTAAAATTGTCTGAAAATCTTTATAGGCATATATTATACGTTGTCTTTAATTTTCAGGCCTTTTATTGAAGGAAGAGCAAAGGTTTATGGGATAGAAATGGCAGAAGAAATTGGTAAGCCATAACGTCTAAGTAGCGTAGTCGAATTCACTTAATTTAGTGGGCTTACATGATCTTTCTCGCTTCTAAAACTTAAAATTTCTAATGTGTTTGATTTTAATTTGACTTAATTGGACCACGAAAAGAAACGTAATTTTATCACACATGAAATTGGTCATATCAGAGTGACCCTCCCGACCTCGTATTGCGGGCACTGAAATCTTATGAACAGTCTACTTTGATATTTTTGTTTAGTATGGGTCTCTTGGTATCTTTTAATTCTTTCACGAGGAGCATTCTCTAGTCTCTGGTCGCTGAGCTAAGACGACCGGAGAAATATGAAAATGTATACGATATCGAGAACTTTATCCAAGTAGCGTTTATCTTAACGTTAGACTGATACTTTTTCAGAAATATTTTCCAGAAGTGAGCATTGCTTGCAATTTGGTACCAGTAGGGTAGTTGACATGAACAGTAAGCGTTAGTTGCTACAATTTTTAATGACTATGGTTTCTGTATGTTGACATGAACAGTAAGCGTTAGTTGATACAATTTTTAATGACTATGGTTTCTGTATGTTGACATGAACAGTAAGCGTTAGTTGATACAATTTTTAATGACTATGGTTTTTGTATGTTGTACAGGATTCTCACAGGATTCGCAAAAAGAATACAAGGCGCGACACGCCAGTCATATGGACGCATTAAGGTATCGATTTTGGCTGTTTATGCGATACAAAGTATTTCGCCTTTTACGAGTACAAATGGTGACTTGCAACATTGATTGAAAATTTTCTTGTATATCTTAAAGAACTTTTTTGAATTTTTTGTTTCCTTGCTTGAACCGACTGGCAACAGGGCATGGTGGATGAAGCTCCTCATTTTGTTATCGTTGCAATATATATTGTAATGAATAATTGTGTTTTAAAGCATGTTATTGCAGAGTGTAAGTCAAGAGTTGCTACTGAATAAGATCTCGATATTTTTAGTAACATTGTGTTGATGAAATACTCGGGAATGATATTTGTGATATCAGTAATTTTACGTTAGAAGAAAGGTTATTATGGTTTGATTCTTATAGTCTTAACATTAATTTATCTTGTTTCACTGACTTTCGAAATCATTTTTAAAGACTTTTTCCAACTCAGGAGTATGTATATATTAGATTTGACCCTTCTCTAGTAAATCTTGAATGTTGGAATAAGCTTTTCAATTAGAAACGAATGTAGGCCGTGTGGTATATTTTCTTGTGTTCT
>JANTCA010012259.1:13582-26743 GCA_024741275.1 Chironex yamaguchii | reverse complement strand
TGTTGAAGAGCTGTGTCAATTTTTCCACAACTACATCTCCTCCACCTTTCAACATTTCTGCTACTATGCCATCTGGGTCTGGTACCTTCCCTTGCTTTGCTTGTCTTATTGTACCTCTGACATAAGAAAGGCAGGGACTGGTTCTTCATCAGCAGCTGTAATTGGTGTCTCTTTACTGACGTTTGTGACACTGGAATAAAGTTGCTGGCAAAATTCTGCTGCTTGCTCTAGAATTCTCTTCCTATCTGTGATCAGTGTGCCATCTGCTTCTTTTTAGGGTGAATATTTATTGTTTTCCTTGGTTTGATCTCTGTTTTGCCTTTTTTTATGCTTTGATTCCCTTGTATTGCTTTTGTCACTCTTTGTGTGTTTAAACGTCTGAGATCATCCTTCTGCATCTTTCTGATAGTTTTATTCAGTTCCGCCAGTTCGATCTTTTAATGTGGTGTACTTGGAACTGGGAAAGACTTCCTCTTTTCCATCAATCTTTTCGTTTGAACTGAAAGTTTGATTGCGCTGTACTTTCCTCTGCTATTTTGTGCGCTGCTTCTTCTAGGTGTCATGTTAGCACTTTATTTTCTTCGTCAATGTCAGTCATCTCGTGTAATGCCTCAAATCTTTAGTTCAGTTATACGTATAGTCTTTCCCCAACCCTCTTGACATGATCCTTTCACGCTCTTCTTTTAAGTTTAGCCTGACTTCGCTCTGACTAGTCGGTGGTCACCTTCTGTGTTGCAGTTGGGTATAACTGAGACATCTTTGACAGTTTCAGCTGAAATGAAGCTGTTATGGCTCGGTCAGACACTCCTTTGACTGACTGCAGTTTGGATTTGAACTTTTTGTTGATTAAGATGCCTATTCCACTTTGTCCACCTGGTTTTCCACAGTAGTGTAGCAAGTGGCCACTGTTGAGCAGTATCTGGTCTTCACCATCTCGCCTTACTTCACTCAAACCGATGACATCCCATTTGATCTCCTTTTGTTCCCATTCCAGTTCTTCTACTCTCTTGTCTCCCTACAGTGATCTCATGTTGTAAGTCCCAAGCCAAATCTCGTAGTCCTTTGTACGGTTCCGGTCACTTCCATAGCAGCGGTCCATCTCAACTCAGGTATTCTTCGCACTCTCTGCTCCTCCCAGAGACTTGCTGCCGCTAGTACAAGTTCCGTCAGAGCTGCTGGGGACTGAGGGCTTTTTCTTTTTAATGGAAGCCAGCATAGAGGAAAATGACCATACTACTCACGTTGGCCGTACGTCGTGGAGACGGGTTTTACAGTCAGAGTGTCCTTCTCCTAGACTAAATGCTGGTCACGCTCTCGAAAATAGTCTATCCGCGCAGTCGTTGAGCTAACTAAAATTTCAACATCCACCGTTGTCAAAGTGATCCTCGGCCAAATGCTCCCATCCACCATCGCTGCTGCCCGATATTTTCACCGTACCCAGGTAGGGAGCCCAAAAAGGGTACTGTCACTTGCTCAAGGTGAGCCCCTAGACTAATAGTAGGGTGGGGACGTCTTACGCTCCTATACAGTTTCGTTAGAACTGCCCACTGAACTAGAGTACAGATGGATAAAATATATATCCACTACATATTCATTGTAAACTTTAAAATATCTTAGCTGTGACAGTGTCTAAAGGATTGTCTGCTAAGAGTTACGCTGTAGGTTCCAACACCTTTAGATTCTTCGTGTTTTTTGCTGTTTTACTGATGTTGCACTTAAATGTTTCGCTATGTAACTAATTATGCACCCTGTTTACTATTATAGTAAAGGCTCATTTAGAAAAGGTAAGGGTATCACACATGGGATTCCCAAGACGTTAATGGAAAAAATTAACAATAACCAACGTTGGTTAAAAATCTGTCTTTTGCCACGCAATGACCTTTCATTCTATACTGCACAAGCTCTTATTTACTATGGTCCCCGACCAAACGTTATGGCCCATGGTATCAACTAATTAGGCAACTAATTTTATAACGCATAAAGCTCTCATACGTAACATAAACGAAAATTGTCGAGGAACATTTCTATAGCTTTCAGCGTAGTTGTTTATATATTTCGGCAATATATTTTAGTTCTTAAAAATTGATTGATATTCCAAATTGAGGGAAATCATGCATTAGTAAGCAAGCCAACAAGTTAAGATAGCCAGCGACAATACCGATGTTATGGGCATTACAAGCCTTATATCTTCCTGCTTAGGCCGCTGGGGATGTCCACCATTTGTCGACAACATTTCAACATGATTTACATGTGGCTGTGCGTCTGTATCTGTTTCAGAGTAAAAGATCGTAAGAGAAAGAGAGGAAGAGTAATAGTAAAAGAAGGAAAAGGACGGAAAGAAAAGCATGATGAGTAAGAGCAAGAGAGATAGGGAGAGAGAAAGAGAGAAGTACATACCTAATTTAGATGTAAAGAGAGAGAAGGACTACAAACTGATATAGAAATCATTCTTTCTTGATGTCACATTGAAACTCTTTCTAACCTTTTGGCATTTAAGAAGACCTTGCAGCTGTATGTCTAGTTCAGGAGAGTAATTAAAGTGCATTTTGACTTTAAAAGCGCTTACGAATGGACTTCAGAGACACCGCCCTGTTGAAAACCTTGAAAGTGCCAGAGAATCGAAGCCGGCGTTTTCTTTATGATGTCTGAACTTGATTGGGGGTATTTCTTTCTTTTCAGGCCGGTTTTCAGATATTTTGACAAAATTTATCAGACTGTGATTTGTGTGCTGCTTGAGAGCCGCGCAAAAATCTCTGTTTCAATAAGCTACACAAACATCAATGTCAGCTTGAACTTTTCCTAAAAACTGTGCATGTTGGAAGCATAAACGAATTTGCTAACGTTGTATGATCTTTGAGTCAAGACAGTTTGATCTTTCCATTTGTTTTTCTGTTGAAAGAGAGTTCACTGTGTTTATCTGTATGCCAGTAAGTACATCCGTAACTCTCAGAAATATCTCCATTACTTCAACAGCGGGATTAATAAAGGCGAACATCTACATTTACACCACTGAACTTGGAAATGTTACATGTAACATTAACTGGCGTAAACAATATTGTGTTGAAGAGGAGAGATAGTCCTCATCGTTACCCCTAATCAACATTTTATTGTGTTAACTGAAATGAAATAAGCAAACCGTGACAGTTTCCACTTTCCAAAGTAAGTTAAGAACAAAGATCGTCTGTCTAAAGGGCCTGTGGACGTGTTAATTAGGCTAGGCTATAAATAAAGTAACAGTGCTGCTAGTTTTCTATGCATTGACATTTGCTTCGAAAGTATGGACATTGTTTGTATATCATGTTCCATATCATGCCTGTCGTTTCTTCCTCAATGTAAACATTGATCAGTAATCGTCGCTAAGGGAGAACTCGTGATTGGCAGAAAGTTGAAATAGAAGCTTAAGTGCTACTGATATAAATACTGAGCGTTATAAAGGAATGCATCTCTAGGGTTATCATGTTTGAAGTCCTTTTGACTACCATAATTTGAAACAGATGAGACTGGGGCATTTTAGCTTTAAAGACCTTTGAATTTGCAAATGTAGAAATGGGAAGCATGACAATGTTGTCGAGGTGCAGTAGCTATGAAAATTGCCCTACGTAACGAGTATATTGGCCTAACTTTTTCTTTGTGTATTTTTTCGGACCAAGGGGAAATTAGAGAGATAGAGACCATCTGTAAGCCTATACGTTTTCTTGATTTCCTTGAACTGTTTAATGGAGTTTTAAAGGGCAAACCTTGTTGGTAGTGAACATTTGAATGATTATATTCCGAAATTGCTTAAAGAGTGGCTTGTTACAGTTAAGTGAACAAACAATGTGTGATGTTCAGCTCTTACGCTTGTATTCTTTCCTTCTGTGTTTGATCCGTTCTTATTGTTAAATGTATTTCTAGTAACTATTTGATCACCTGCCTGTTGTTCTGTGATCCAGTATTAGCTTTGTCATTGAGGTGTAATGTACTAAAGGTCCTCTTCTTATTTGGCTTCTACTGCAAATCGACTAAAACGCTGATTTTTTTATGTAATAGAGTTAGAGAAACTTGGCAACTTTAGGATGGAAGGATAGCAGTTGCGTTTAACTTATACACTCTTTTGTGGCTCCGACTAGAACCTTTGGAGTGGGCTCTTCTCTAACTCTCCCATTGGAAAGTAAGCCAAGCTTACTGGTGCCGAATCGTTGAGTCTGTGCAAATTGAAATTTTTTCCTTTGAACTTTGTTCTACCGACTTTATGTTGTGTTTTGGATAAAGGTTTAGATAAGGACTTACTGTAGTCATTGGCGATAATGCTATAACCACGTGTATCACTGAATCGGGTCGAACATGTATCAAAAGACCTTTTTCAATGACATTGATTGCAGTAGTCTTTATCATGTAAAAAGAGATTCCACTTTCTTGCCTTTCAAGTAACATTGCAGCGCAAATGATAAATATGGCGTATGTTGAAAAGGTCTATACTATGACGTCATGCCTAGGATTTGCTCTTTGTGGATGAAAATGTTGATTACTCTCATGACTCGCAATGTCTTCTGTTTATGACGCCACAGAGTTATAACTTGTGTCAAAAAGATTGCACCGGTAATCTTTAAATTGAAGAATCGGAAGCCAGATTTTGTAAGAATTGTGATCTTGCTATGTGATATGTATCTGATATATATGCCAATTAATTTAATAAATCACAAAGTAAAGCTCGTACACGCATAGCACGTCAGACGGAAAAAGCTTTTAAGTATGTGTTTAGCGCAATGTCACCTATTTTCATTGTGATTTTAAACTTTTTTACCACAAGAAGATTGAATATTTTTCATTCTCCCCACCTTCATTTCGGCATCATCGTTCTATTTACACCATTTTGGTAATCTCTGCTAAGACTATGATTTTTTTCACTACTCTTGCAAACAATGTGTTTTGCATAATGTTCTGGTAGCATAAATGATATCATCAGCCAGTGAGTTGCTACATTCCATTTATCTTTACGATATTTAGCTTTCTGATCTGCTCATAAATGATACTTGATATCGGCTACATTGTGAATGTGAAACATTCTATATCACAAAAGACACTAGGAAGAATTGTAGTAATACCTATTGTTCATTTCAGTCAACATGCAGGATCAACGTGGAAACCATATTTCAGCCATATTGCAACTTTAAACAAAGTCACATTAACAGCTGAGAGTGAAAAGAGGACTTTGTCAGGCTCATAAAGAATTCTTTCTCATATTTGCGAAAAAACTGCTTAATGGTTGAATGTATTATCCTGCCAGTTAATGTACTTAGCCAGTCAACATTGCGCTTCCTCGGTTTTTTAAATGATCGTGTTGACTATAAGGTACTTAAAAACTTACAACTAAGCCAGTGAATAATCGAAAACTTAAAAATAAAGTATAGGGAGTACGTTTTTGTCACATCTGTACACAAAGTACGATTACGTAACTAACCTGGAAAGTAAGTCAAGAATAGGCAGAAAAAAATAGCATGTTGATTAATTGAAGACAATAGATATCGGCCTTCATTCGTGTGGAGCAAGGATCAAAAGGTGCTAATTGCCTTGAGGGGGGTACTCCCATTATCGCTTGACAGGGGGGAGGCGCTGTCAGTTTGTGGTTTTTAGCAATACCAGCAAATGACCTCATTAAGAGAAATAAAGCCACCGCTTGTGGTGTTTTAAATAGTTACTACCCTTTGGAGGCATTCCTTATTAACTGTTGAGTTGAGATTGCAACTTAGTACAAAAGCCTTTTCCATATCAACAATCGTTTGATAGCGGTATTATACCAAAAAGACAACGGCGGCACAAGTGTGGTAAAGTAAGATAATTTGGGTCTATTCACTAGAAATTGAATTAAATCACTAGAAATTGTCCAATAATTCTTTAAATGCTGGTAAAAACCTCTGAAAGTATACATTTTGGAACTCACTGAGCCATGAATCCAGGTTTAGGCTTACAATCGTTTTTATAGCGAATTGCCCGATTTGTCGCCCAGTTGTATGTTAAACATGTTTTTATCGAATTTCTATATTGTTATTACTGGTTGCTGCCAATTGGCATAATTTTTGGTTATTAAGCTACCATTGGAGGTTATTGTAAAAGATACACTACGATTTGAGGGTCATTTTAAAATTTTGACTTTGGCTCCATTTGACCATGACTGGACCCCCTGTCATGTCATAACGAAATTACCTCCCCAGGACAATTGCTTTGTCTTTGGTGAAGATGCCATGACGCTCTGCATTTTACGTCCATGCCAGAGATGTGTGACTCACAAGCAACAAGCAAGAAAATTCTGTTTTCAAATGTTCTAATAATCGACCATATAAAAATCAACGTCTCGATGATGAAACAAGCAACTCATTAAGCCTATGTTGATCTTGTATATCTTTGGATCGAAAATATGCTTTGAACTTGATGGGTAGACAGGCCTATTTCTAAATTTGTTTTGTTTGTTGCTTGTCTTTTTAGCAATCGTTACTATACGCGTATTATATTCAACTGAATTTCTTTCCTTAAAGAAATTTTTAGATTTGGGTGTGAGCTAGTATAGTTGAAGGGGCCACACCCCTGTTTTGCATTAGAGATCTTACATGAGAAAAATCTATCCTTTAGGTCTGTGTTGCTCAGAAGTCGGTGATCGGAACGAATTCCGGTAGTTTTCGATTTATTTTCATAAAATCAACAGGAGCTATTGTGAGTATAATGTCCATTAGAAACGATCAAGGAAACAACATAGCTGTCTTTCTTAGACAGGAACTCATCTTAGGGTACTAAGCTAGACTAATTATCCCGAACAGTTAAAATGCCCGTTGAACAGTGGCGGCATGGCTGGGGGGAGGGGGGGCTAGTGGGTCATGGTTTACAACAGATATTTGAAGGGGCGTCAAAAACTAGAAGGATTTTGATCGCTCTATACTTTCCTACCATCAACCATCACCATGTACCATGAAAAGGTTTGCAAGGGTGCCATTTTCAAGACTTACAAGGGCATTTTCATTAACAATTCACGATCGTGAGTTGCAAGAATATATTCCTAATCAGGCTAATCCAGACAATTTGCATTCATGAGATCGTCAGTCATAACAATAGTGTTATTAAAGAGGGCATTTTACAACGCGCAAATAGTTGTGAAAGATTTTGTTGACATTGTCAGATCGTTGGAAGCATCAGACATTCCATGTTGCAAAAGATGAAGTGTCCAGTGGAATTAGAGGGCGTTTAAAGAAGAGCCAAACTTGATAGAAACGTTTTCATTCTTTGCCTCAAGTAGCTTCCTTCACCTCTTGCAACAGTTCAAAACTAAACGTGATCCTTGGAAGGTCCTTGAATGTTTTAGCCGGATATACAAGCTGGACTATTACAGAAGAGCTTTTCAACTTTTTCAAGGCATTCAAGAAGTGTAGTCTGGTCTTCCAGGATGAAGATGGCACGGATGGCGATGATGATGATAATGATGTCGACGACAATGATTCTAATAGTGGTGATGCCTATGACCAGGCTGACAAATTTTTAGATGAGGATTCTGCTAAAGGGATATAAAAAGGAGACAGGCAGAGTTGCAGTTGAAATAGTGGGCGAGAAACAGAGAACAATGCCACCTTCCTTCATTGATGCACTTGCTATCATCTGTCACCCAGATGTCAAGTTGATAAACGCATACTCAACACTATGTCAGGTGTATTCCATTGCTGTGGCCATCCCTGTCAGCTCCACTACCGCAGAAAGGTCGTTTTCAGCACAGAAGAGGATCAAAACGCGGATAATATCAATCATGATCCCAAAAAGATCAAAACATATGTAGAACATATTTTTGTTCTCAAAAACCACAAATGAACTTTCAAAGGCTCTTTTATAGCGTATTTGTGTATCACATTTGATAGTTTTTTGTAACTGATTTCAGTAACCCTAAAAGACAAACTTCATTAAATATACAGGAGAGAACACTAATGATAAAGCTCTTATTCGCTTCTGAATGTTCGAAAGGAACCATGCTCCACAAAACTAAGGAATCATTTATACCACGTTTTGACCACCTTGAGATTGTTAGAGTCAGCAATTTGGTAAGCTGGATTTTTATAGGTAATTAAACTTAAGGCCATCACTATTACATATTCTTGTTTTCTGTCCAGTTTTGTTGTGCTTATGAATTAAATGCATTTTTACAGTGAATGCCCCATTTTTAATGGCATGTTGCGAAGAGATGCAGACTTGGTATCAAAGAGATCACTAGTCTGATTCATAGAACATCTCTTTTATCCTAGAAACTAATGCAGCCAAGAAGGCAATTTCTTTCTATTTCCTTTTTAAGTCTTGTTCAGCAAATTGTGCTCATGTGGGGATCAGTTTTTCTATCCCCAACATTGTGAAAATGTACAGGTCGTAAGGCTGATAATCTCCTCATAAGCTTGACAACTATGTTTTTCGTATGAAGGGGCGCCATTTTCCTGCCGGCCTCTTCTGATCAAAATAGCCAGGCCACCACTGTATCTGACAACTATCCTTTGACTATAAACATTTTTTCTCTTTAAAACATATGATTATAAAATCTTGTAACACTGGCTCTAAATATTATGAGGTCCACCAGGCACTGACATCACTTTAGTCAGACGTTTGACTAAGGCGTCCTAGACAAACGGAAAACCATGCCTAATTTGACCAAAAGAGTCGAATGTCTTGATCAATTGCAACATTTCAAAACCCTTTCTTTTTTAAAACCACTACAACAAACGAGCTAGCAAAATGAAAAGTAAACTATACATTTCAACAAGGCGTACGTGAGGATATGGAGGCTGTTGGAGTGGTAGAGGAGGACGTCCTTGATCGGAAGCGATGGAGGATTATGATCCGGACTGGCAACCCCAGAAATGGGAATTAAGCCAGAAGAAGAAAGAGTAAACACGTTGGCATAGATTTGCTTCTCGCCTATGAAAAATAACAGTTTTAATAGTGAGTCTACTGGAATATTTATATGTGAAACTTGGTAGTGGCAGATTAAAAGTGTAAATTTATGGAGACAAATATACTTCAAAATTGACGACGATAATTTGTGTGAAAGTTTGCAATTCTATGCAATCATCTCAGTTTGACAATGTTTGTGCTCGTCTGATAATTAATTTAGAAGCGACTGTTAGATATTGCAGACTTACAGAGTAAACACTATCAAATCAGTTCTTTCAGGGACACCGAAAGGAACAAACTGCAGGGGAGAGGCAAGGATTTGTTAAGGTACACTATGTTTCAGACGATAATCGCTATCAACATCATCCCTATTAACACAATTATCATAATACTGTTTTGTTGTCTAAGACCATTGTTGTGCTAATGGTGGCTATTGGTGAAAAATTTATGTTTTCTTTTTCATTTTTACTTATTATAAAATTCTTAATGCTCAAAGAGGCCATCAATTAGAAGGACTTGCTTTTAGGGGACCTTGCGTGAAAAAGTCTACCAAATAATAAACATTATTTTACCTCCTCCAAAAGGTTTGTTTGCATGTCTGTTTCTCTATCTGTCTTCCTATCTGTCTTTCTGTCTATTCATTAGCAAGACAACTATAAAACGTTTTGATGGATTTTAATGAAATTTTCAGGAAGTGTCCAAGTTGAAATAAGGAACAACTGAATAATTTTAGGCGATGGTCCGAATGAATACTAGATTCTGGATCGCCTTTTCGGTTATGAAACCTTCATAGTGGTAATGAGGGATAACCCAGTTACCATAGTTGGTAATGATATTTTCATGAAAGTGACTAGCTAGGAAATCATTGCGGAGAAAACCCTTGTTGTTTGAGTAATAAAACTGGCTTGGTGGAGGGTTGCGCTCTCGGAGTAGCAATGTAGCAAAGGTATACATGACATGGCGGCTTAGCATCGTCACAGGTTATTTTTTAGAATTTTCTTGAATTCTTAGAGAAATGACATTTATAGTGTTTTAATATTTAACCTTATCTACCTTTGAAGTTGTTAGCCTGTCATTTAGCTCCTTCTTTGTCGAAGAAGCACTGTTGGAAACTAGATGAGTTAACCTCTTATTTTAGCAAGTTCGCTAAACACTCTCTCTCTAGGTGCCAAATTGAATGGCGTGTGCTATCATGGACTTCCATAATAAATTCGCGTCTTTGAGTCCCGCCCACTCCTTGATGACGTTCATCTGTTTCAGTCTCTGTCTGCCTCTTGCCCTATTTCCCTGGATCATTCCAGCCAATATCTGTAGATCCAGACCATCTCTTCTGTCGACATGACCGAGAAATGACAGCCGCTGTTTCTTAAAGATCTGCAGCAACTCTCTTGTATTTCCCATTTGAGCTAGGATATCGTCATTAGTAGTGTGTGTTGCTTATGAAATCAACATCTTAAAGCTGTTGACCTGATTTTCAATTTGTATTAGTGATTGTCATTGTTTTACGTGGGTATTTCTTTATGGGCTACACGTAGCACTTTAATACTCTGAGTATTGCGTTGATGTTAACCTTGATGCATCTGTTGTCAGCATACTTCCCAGGTAGTTTAACTTTTCCACTTGCGTTAGCTCTTGATTTTCTATTTTCAGGCTGCATCCGGGTGATACCAATTTCTTACCAATTTCAACACAATAACATACTTTTTCTTGCTGTTTAAGGTCAGTCCAAAACTTCTGTTTGCTTCCACAACCATGTCCAGAAGATGCTGCAAATCGACTTTCTCAACTGTGCTATGAGCACGATATTGTCTGTATGTTGTTTATCATTCTTCCCCCAACCTGAATCCCTGGCTTATCTTACAGATTTCTAGAAACAAAGGCTTTGGTGTAATCCATAAAACACAGATATAAATCTTTATGCTTCTGAATCACTCTTTCCATGAGTGTCTTTAAGATAAAAGTAGCATTTGTTTTACCTTTTCTTTCTACAAAACCGCACTTTACATAGGAGATTTCCGGTTTCAATTGTCTTCTCACTCTCATCATTGACACTCTGAGAATGAACTTTGTCACGTGACTCATAAGCGATATGGATCCGTGCCGCTCACACTGTGTCACTCCAGCTTTCTTAGGCAGTGCTATAAAAATTGACTTTGTAAGGTCCTTGGGTATGCTGCCTGTATCATATTTTATTTGTCAGTTTAGTGATGACATCAATGCAAACATGTTTCATGGCTTGTAGCATTTCCACTGCTATTTAATCTTCTCCTGTTGCTTTTCCTGTTCTCAATTTTGAGATCGCATACCCTATTTCTTGCAATAGTATTTACGGGCCAAAGTTATCATTTCTGATTATGGGCTTTGACCCTATCATCATAGAAAAGTTGTTCAGTGTATTCACGCTATTGTTCAAGTATCCCATTCTTGTCCGTCAGGAGTGTCCCATCTTTTGTTTGGATGCATCCACTCGCTGAACAACTCTTTTTCTTGGCTATTATATTCATTCTTCTGTGCATATTTCTGGGATTGTAATTCTCTTCCTTCTCAATCTGCTCACATTTCTGATTAAGGCATCTTTCCGTTTCATCTTATTTCATATTTAATACTTTTTTTGACTTTTTGGAACTCTGATGGTATTGGTTTTGCCTTCCTTCTTTCTTCCATTAACGACAGGATTTTATTGGTCATCCAAGGCTCATTCTTTTTCTTTTCCTTACAGTTGAAGTGCTTTCTGTTGACACCTGCTTGAAATAATTATCTCTTGTTTTGACTGCAAGGAAATCCTGGAAGAAATATCATCATTGGTCTGATAGCAGGATCATAACAAGCTGTCATTGGTTGTTGTGATTTCTTTCAAGGTAGCTGAAAGTGGCTTTATTAAGAAGATTGCTTTTTCCCCATCCATCTTGGGGCCTTTCTCGGTTTCCATGTATCTTCCTTTTTACTGACGTTAATTTTTTTCTGTTATACAGAATACGACTTACCTTCATAATATCGCTCGCAACCCAACAAAAATTTTACCAAGGCGTAATAAATAAATCTGTTGAAATGGGAAATCATTAGAGCTCCTTTGAAAACAGTTAAACAGAAAAGATCATTTAAGGACAACATTACATGTTTAAGCAGACGTTGGATTCTTGGATTATTAATCTCCACTATTTGTTTTGTCCCTGATAACACAATCGGTTTTCGCAACCTCAACTGTTTCCCTAAGATAACCTCTACTCAAGTCGTCCATCTTGTAACTCACAAGCTTGAAGCAGCAAAATACTGCATTGGTTGACCGTTTACCCATTTGTAAAATGTATTCAGTAAAAAGAGTTCTTTCATGGGTTAGCGCCTACCATACCGTAAAGTAACTGGCAAAGTTTTAATGATGGAAAAACTGTATCTAATTCCTGTCAGAGATGTTCAACATAAGACTGGCAATACTGACAGGCCTATCTCTTCTTACTTCAAAGGCTAGCGTCTAGGCCTATCTCTTTTTTCTCTCCACACATCGTATTTCGTTATAGCCACTTATTATCCCCGTATAAATGAGATAGTCCTTTACAAACGATTGCTTTTCCACAATTGAAAGCTTCATCAACATTACTTCCGATAGCAGAACTTTGACGCCAAATTTTAACGTGCTTAATTTTAAGACAAATAATTCAAATTTCAAGACGCTATTTTTCATGTCTAGGAGAGATTAACGTTATAATGTAGTTGTAAATATATATTAACTTTTTCAATTTCACAACAACTTTGCGAGTGCGGCATTCCTAGTACTCTCTGACTTTTCTTTATCTTCGCCCATTCAACAAAATCTTCGTATTGGATAACATAGTTTCTTTTTCGGCTGTCACTGTCAGAGGCTAAGACTGAGCACATTGCTTTCAGCTTTTCCCTTATTAACACGTCATTCTGCAGAATTGTATCTGCTGTTTTTGTCACTATTTCCTTTATTACTCATTACCAAATCTTCCTCCCTCTTGTCCTACCTAGGCTTCTGTTGGACTGTTTTACTCTCTGATCTCTGTCTGTTATTTTTCAAAAACGAGAGGGATCGTGAGGCTGATTTATCTTATTTTGATAAATCTCACCGTTGCTAGTAATACGGTGCAA
Source organism: Chironex yamaguchii (assembly GCA_024741275.1). Lineage (NCBI taxonomy): Eukaryota > Metazoa > Cnidaria > Cubozoa > Chirodropida > Chirodropidae > Chironex > Chironex yamaguchii. The sequence continues at coordinate 13,744 of JANTCA010012259.1, read as the reverse complement.
AACGTTGATGGCTTTTGTTTTCCACCAGACTGTGCTATTATAAGCCTTTGGCGTCTTGTGTATTAATCTAAAATGTAGAATTCCGTAAATTAAGATCCCCTATAAGCCAAAGAGAATCGCAACTTTTTGAAATTCCTTTAAGGCCTCTGACGCAGGTAAAAT
>JANTCA010012259.1:0-13482 GCA_024741275.1 Chironex yamaguchii | reverse complement strand
TAAATTAAGATCCCCTATAAGCCAAAGAGAATCGCAACTTTTTGAAATTCCTTTAAGGCCTCTGACGCAGGTAAAATCACAACGTTATCACTTAAGCGTTTTTGCTTTTTTATCCGAAACAGAGAGTCAGAAAATACAGTAACCTTGCCTATAATTGTGGAAGATAACACGTAAAATGGTATATTTTATTGCTTAAATTAACCAGTTTGTTTTGGCATTTGCATGTCTGTTTGTTAGCAAAATAATTCATTTTGATTGTTTTTTGAACAATTTGCATGTACCTGTTCGAACATTTTACAGTCTGTGTTTGCAGTAACTAGCTCATTGGATTTTTTGTGATGATTTTTAACATCATAACCTTTTTTGATTTGAGTTGAAATGTCTTCGTTATCGCTGAAAGTAGCTGTAGATGTAAAAACTTTGCTTTGGATATCTAAGAAGTTTTCCGCATCTGATTCGGGGGAGACCAGGATAGTTTCCAGGGAATATAATTTATCAAGTTAATCTTGATAGCTATGACAGAATCGTCCATATGTTGCTCTGTGTCACTTTAACAATAGGATAGAATACCGACTATTTTAAAACAGTTAACGATTGCATTCTTAGGTATATTCTATCTTTACAAAAATTATAAGTTTTTAGATAGAATTTATTAACATTTTTATAATTTCTTTCGCTGTTAGAAGAAGAAAGTACCTGAAAATTCGGATAAGTGATGGTTTTTTTGGCAATGGGAATGAGAAATTGATTTGAGAGCTCGGATAACTGAAGTTCGGATACGTCGGAGTAAATTATTAGAGATTCTTTAGCGAGTTCGAAGGCAGGCATGCCAAATAGGGGGACGCGGAATCAAGCGCGCCTCCTGCCTTTTCTTCAAGGGAGAAAAGGAAGTAAAAGTGTCCTTTTAAAAGAATCATAGGAAACTTCTGTTACAACATGATGTAACAGCCTCTCTTTCCAATTGATGATACAAATGACTGGCAATCGCAACTCCCAAATAAGCATTATACGATTCGGCATGACGACACATGGAGAACTAGCCAAAAATGTCGCAAATGAACATAAATATCATTCGTTGAAACATTTTGAAAGCATTTCAAGCCAATCTAAAGCGCATGTAAACCACGTGTTCTGATAGTGAACTGAGGTTCAACTGTAGTTGCTAGCGTGGAAGCTGATCGCTGCCTGCCAGTGCTCAAGCTCCAAAATAGTTATTTTGAAATTTGTAAGGATATGAAAAAGAACGCTTATGTTCTTTTACATATCCTTACAAATTCAGTTTTCTCTCACAAAATCATGTTACTAACTAGGACTTTGTCAAGCGAATATAACAGAATTGTGAACAGAAATACGTTCTACTTACTACAAAAACATTTGTACTGAAGTTAGAATTTGACCTGCATTTATTTAAGCGTGTAGTGACATTTGTCTAACGGTTAGACTCTAACCCTTATCCGGGCATTCATCAATAAGGTAACTATAATCACATCAGTTCCTTTCGTTTTCAGAAGACAAGAAAAAATGGCTTTTGTTAAGGAGAAAAAGGTTATCTTCCATAGTACTAAAAAATTGCAAGTAATGCTTAGCCCTTGCAAGAAAAGTACAGCATCAAACATGCTTAATTTGGCACTCACGTGTTTGTCTCAAAACATATGAAATGCTTATTCAAAGGGCGGAGGTACCATTAATATGGCAACCTTTTACATTATTTATTATGACGTTACAAATCGAGTTGAAAATTAGCGTCTGATATCTATTGCAATGTTATTAGTGTTTCTTGGTTGTGCTTTGTGTATGACCTTGTGAGATAAATAGTAATAAAGAATGCTACCGAAATAATTCGACATGTTGGAAGACCCATCTTTTGCTATTAAGTCCTCTAAAAGCCGACTAATTACCTGTCTTCCATAATTTGATGTTATGTCCTAATGGCGGTATTGTCATCAATGTTTAGCGTGAGCATCAAGGAGACCGAAGTATGTTTAAGACTGGATGTTAGCAACAGTTTTCATTTTAAATTTGCCTATTCAAAAGTGTCAGTGGTTTACCGCTCATTAAGGATGATGATCAGACACGTTGTAGCGTGCATGCGCAGGAATAGACTCTCTTATCGTCTTTGGTCCCACACAGTTTTCTGATAATTGTAGCAAAAGACCCAGTTACTAAAGCAGAAGAGGAACAAGTGATTGGTTATTATCGTCCAGCAGGTATTAGGAGTAAATTTTGATAAATTCAGTTAATGGTATTTTAATGCATAAAATTTATGGTTGCTTTCTCTGTAAATATATTGACATGCATCTCTCTCCTATAAGAACCAATTTAAAGATTAAACGTTTGCCTGGATGATGTTGCCAAAAATGCTTTTCTGCTCAAGGCCGATATTTCTAGACATCGTTTAGATTAGGAATAACATACCTAGAGTGTGAAATGCAAGTAAAGCAACGTATATCTGTACCTAAACGATAAACAGAAGGACGAATATATCGTGCTCCGCATGATGCTTGAATCAATAGAATTACGTCTGTGAACTGAACAACCACTTGGAACAGGAAGTAGCATCTCTCGGCTTAAACCTGACTTGACTTGCCCTCGAGGAGTTTAACAAGAATGGGCAAACGCTCTTCGACGTTTTGCTCTCGTCGTCACCTCGTGTAGCAAGTTGTGTGAGTATTGGCGAGTATACAATCATCAGCTGTCTATATCTTTTAGGGTCACAGCAAACTCATGCAGGTAGTCTCTCTAATCCTTGCGTTAATCTGTTGTTGATTACAGTATATGCACTATCGCAACAGACACTTTGATGTATTAATTTTTATTAGTCTTGGGTGGAGCATTATCACAGTAGTTGAATTGAGAAGGATACAACAATCGAAAGTTCTTGAACTCGCAACACTCGATCTGAAAAGCAAACGATATTTCGACACAAAGTTTTGCTAAACAAGATTTCAAATCCTTTGTATCACTAATCGACACCGGAAGATGCAGGAAGGAAAATTTATTTCTTTATTTTTGTTATTGTTTCGGCTTTCGTCTTCGGCAGTGTCATATATTCACATGTTAGCGTATGTTCTTGTATCATGTCTCTTTGACAGGGTGAAATTTTTCTCATTTCATCACTTGAAGCTTGTGATAATTTTTTTTGAAAAAACTATCTCCTTTTCTATCTAATAGTAAGAACCTTTCGAAACCTCAGCAGTAATTTATCATCTAATTTTCTTCGCAATTTATGCAAAGCATTCTCAATCTTTTCAGTGTCTTAAGTTGGCATATTTTGGTGACTTGCTGTTTGAAGTAATGTGTTAATTATGTGACGATGGCAATAGTTTCTAATCTTCAATTGACACTACCTAACGTTTTGAACATTGTTGTATGAGTTCTTTACACCCCGTTTTCTTGTAAAAGTAGTTAAAAAAACCCGTGCTAGTTCATATTTATTATTTGTTTATTGCAACAGGTAGTCATGAATTTGACAGTAGGTTTCTATTCAGTTGAGGTAACCGAGTTATGACATTTGGATGGGATTCTTTGATTTAATGAATGTGTGCATAATCACGCATATCACAATTGTTGGTTTTGTCATTCTCTCTGAATGATAATTTCATCACGAACTCCATTTACGCTAACGTTTCGTTGAGGCGTGCTATTCTGTTAACTTTGGGTAATCTGAAAAGAAGTTTGGTAAAATAATTTCCCACTAAGGCTATTCTTTGACCCGATTTATTTAATTGCAGTCCGAATTTGAAGTTGCAATTCTTTTAAGAGTTGACTCTTCCACTGGCAGCGTTAACGGATTCGGATCTGTGGTGTTGAGCAGATATCAGCCTTACTTATCAGACGGTAGAAGAAATGACCCATTTGAAAACATTAGTTTTCTAAGTATCAAAAACTGTTAGTCAAAACTGTTCAACTGACATTTTTGAGAAAGAGCGCAGAAATTGTTTTTGTTTAGGAGCCCATGAAAGGCAATGTGGAGCGAAAAAGATCTTTCCAAAACTTTTGAGACTAGGATTCACATTATTCACATATGCATGTAAATTAGGAACGTATCGTCAGTATTACCCGTAATTTCAGCAGGACTTTAGCATTTATATATCTTATGTACCTATGCTTTCTATATTTTCTTGCTCTTCAACGTTTTAAATATGAACCAGTCATCTTTCTCGCCAAACAACAACGTTGAGCAATTCCAGGGTAAAATTTTGGTGCTAGAAGCCACGTTGAAGCTTTGGAATGTATTACCTGAGCACTTTTGCTGTTTCTTGAACTCCGCATAGTCACCGTATTGCGAGTAACATCGACATGGAAGGCATTTGCAGCTTCGAAACTGACATTGAGCTCGGTCATTTTTCCAATACAACTAAACAGCACTATACGTTAGTCAGGAGTTTTAAATGGGTAAATTGCCGTCTTTTGTGTTCTGCAAAAGTGTTGAGATTTGATTTCTAACTATATCTAGTGATAAAATTCCTGCCTTGTGAATGCCTCTCATTGTTTTCATGAGTGCCACAACAAAATATAAAATAAATATTATTGACAGTTGACATGTAGCGGAGAATTGCATGTCAGCTACTGGCGTGGCTTCAATGTAAATCGTGCATATATTTGAAGTTTTAAGTCCGTTATAAGATTTTATGTTTGGGAATGAATTTCAGAACATTAGACATCTTGAGACATTATCTCTTAGTTAGAGTGCTCAGGCTACACTGTCCGGTAGAAGACTGACTGTTCCAATATTTACATAACTTTTCAGTGTCCGTTTAACAAACTTCTCAAGAGGACATTGAAAAGTATTTGAATTTCATCGATATTCTGATTGACAACTTAAATATGTATCAGTCCAACGTATTTGACACAAATAGAGTGTTATCTAAGCACTTGTTTGCTATTCTCATAGTTCCAGTGTTTATCTTTTGAATGCGGCGTGAAACTTAGGTAAACGCTTTACTGTGTGCTGGGATTTTTGGTTATTTTTGCTGCTTGGTGACGTCCTGCAACTGTCGTATTCTTTTGCTTTGTGTACAGCATGTGAAGCTGCGTCATGGTACTGAACCTGTCCTTGCTAAATAACAAAAGTGTGATTTTTCTGAAAACTAATTTTGTGAACCTGGCACTCTATCAAAAGGTAAGGATTCGTGTCATACCGTAAGAAGCGAATGAATTGATAAGATTTTATGGTAATTAAAATAGATCACTTTGACTTATGACAAGTGATAAGACTTAGAGTTGACGTTTGACATAATACGCAAAGGTTCACAAATTTACTCTATAGTTTTCAAAAAGTTAAGGTTAATTCTTGATTACTTTTCTTCTCACCAATGCATACATAAAACCTTTTTTCTCAACAATGAGTGGTGATTACTAGGTAACTGTATTCTGTTGCACACAATCTTTACAACCTTTTCACTGTTCTTTTAATTGATTTAGCATAGGATCACTAAGAAGCATTTTACATATGGAATTTGAAGGTAAAAATTGGGATTAAAACTTGCTTCAGAACTTACCACAACTTGTCGAAGACAACACTTTGAAGATAGCATGAGATTTACGTTAAATGCTTTACGTTCAGTCGCTTAGAGAAACAAATAAAATTTTGTGCAAGTGTTACACCCTTTCCTACTGTAGTTTAGCAACATTTCATTATTAGAATGCAGTCTATTAGGCTTATTTAGTAAATGCGTTGTTATTGTCTAAGCAAGATGTCTAAGCTAGCAAGTCTTTCATGCTTATCTCTCGTAAATTAAACAGAAATTGAGAAATATGGTCATTACTATGTTTAGGCATTGAGAACCATGTTTTGAGGCACAATACATGAAAAGTATTTGATGGTGTTATCTCGGTTGCTTCTTTCAAGAACGTCTGTCACAGACTTCTCACTCCCGAAATGATTTTAGAATAAATTGTACAGCATTCACTGACAACTTATATCAGTTTGCTGACACAAGTTATTGTACACATGATGCCTCATTATATTTGTGTAAAATAAGTGTAGGTTGAATAAAACACATGTTGTTTAGCTACACGATTTCAGAAATTCCATTACTAGACAATCCAGACAACGACCGTAAATTTTGTGCCATATCTAAGTGGATTCGCATTGGGTATAAGAGATTTCTGCACTTGCATCAGTCCATACTGCAATCAAATTTTGTGTGGCATGTTTGACAATATGTATGTCATCAACATGAACATCAAGTGATATCCTTAACTTGAAAAAGCTGTATTGGAAACTTTTGCTGTGTAGAGAATGATTGTGCGGAGAAGTGATTAATAGTGTAGAGAAATGATTAATAAATGAAGGCAATTAGCAGGATTATAGTGGTATGTTCAGTATTTTTTATTGAAACATATAATACAAGTTGTAAACAACATGTTAGCAGCATCTGTCAATCATGTTTGAACTTTTGCCAAATCATTGATAATTTTCATCTTCTTTATAACATTGAATTTGAGAATCTGCTACGAAAGGCAAACTGGAAAATACCGGTATACATAGTTAATATACTTCGTAAAGCAAATTAAACTATAGATGGAAGTTAAATTTTTAGCTTCACGTGAGGTGACCTTTACCTTGACCTTCAAGTGACCTTGATCCATTTAGTAATATTAAGGAGTGCCACGTAATCAAGGAAGAAAGCAAACATTATAGGTTCTTTAGCGTCTGTGGCCTTGACTCGGTCCCTGTGACTATGATATCCAAAATATGACCTAGATACTGTAAATATATATGTTATAAATTAGAAATAGTTTCAAGTCAATGCATTCAGAAATTAGAGCCCAAACAGACATACACACATACACAGGTACATTCAGGCACAAGACATGACTGAAAACATTATCTTCTCGTACACGTGGACATTAATAAATGAAGCTTTGAATCTCATAAGCGGTTTTTTGACTAGGACAGGCTAACTGGTGAAAATTGATGAAGTGGAGTTTTTTGTTGTTTGGTCACTCTAAGTATAAAGTATGTGACTTGCATAACAAATTTCAGAAAACCCAGTCTCTTTAGAAGATCTTTATCTGATAAAGACCTCTCTGAAACACTACTGATAGTGGTGGAGGCTATGAGTGTATTAAGGCAATTCCTACTATAGTTATAAAGAAATTTGAGAGAGATGCAAGTTGTCGAACTTTTAACGCATCAAACATGAGGGAATAGAGTTAGGATTTGAACTTGTGACTTGTTAAACAGGAGGGATTAGAATTGTGATAGGACCTTATGTCTTGACTTAAGGCTGAGAGAGACGTAAAGCAACATCATATGTTGAAACTTGATTTCAGGGGAAAAAGCGGAAAGTTAAGTTAACCGTTAAGCGTTTCTTGATTGCAGAACTTGAGTGCCTAGAATCATGCATAATGCTATAGCTGTATAGAGTTTAGTGATTTAAGAACTGTTACGATTCACACTCTATTAAATCTTTGTCTGAACATAAAATCTGAAGGAACCCCCATGGTTACAAGATTATCATCCTGATAAAACTTTGCATAGCGTAGCAGGAAAACTTGACAATAACTGAGTGGATTTAAATGTCTGGTTTTTCAGGGGGAGAAGTTGCTGTGTCTGCTGGTGGTTTTTTGACTTACAATTTACTGGGACTTAATAAGACAAGCTAAGGCCCATTTTATGATTTATACGCCTAAACGGTAATCAATTGATATGGATCTATCGTAGGTCTATATATTTTCAAGGAAGAGAAAATTGACGGTAACGTTGAAGTAAAGTAAATCATTTCATTCGACATTTTACATCAGTGTTAAACTCTATTACGCTGCTTCCATCTTTAGTTGGTATTGATGCCGTGTAAGCCAAAATTTACTTTAATGTTTGCTTTTTAAAATTTTGAATGTTATCTTGTGAATGCCGTTGTAATTATTTTCGTTAAACGCCTGGTAATAGACTGAAATAATAACAACTGAGGCATAGAGCTGAAATTTATTTATAAATAATTTGTAGATGATCTATGTATTGCATCTCGTTGTCCTTTTTAGGAGTCTGTTTTGATTTCACATTCGTAATCTACGACAGTTATTGCCATCTTATAGCAAGTATGAAATAATGTAACTATCGATCTTTCCCTAGAAGAAGCAGAACCCGTCATGCCGTTTAATTGTTTTCAACCCAAAATGTAATATTTTATGTTTTCAAAACATAAAATGCGTAACATTTCCTAGACGAAATCAATCCTGAGACAATGCTAACGTCCACGTTAAGTATGATGCCGATATATTTTACCATATTTGTGTCGTTTTCTGCAAAAATAAGCGCATTTAATCGTAAAGTACAATCTAAATGATAAAATTAGGACCATCAATAGAAGTGAACATATCATGAATTGTCAATTGTTGCTATTCTTGTATCTATGAATACTGTGTTTTCTTTGAAGTTTTGTTTTTTTTTATTTCTATATAGTTTTAATCTTAGAATCTTATAGCCTATATATGCCATGACGTTAAACATAGGTCATCAATTCAATCGAAAATTGAAGGTGTACATCAGATGTCCGTGTATTCCATATCAATTTACAACATTTTAAATTAAGTATATTGGTAACTATAACTGCATGTATCATTTGTTGCCCGAACTCAGCTACCTATACAGGAACAACATAGCATGTTAAGGGTGTGTTTGCTTTGCTACAGATGTCTGGGTGCATGGCAACTTTACTGGATATGGGTCGTGTTCAATATTTCCAACATTTAAATGTTGGTAGATATTTTGTGAAAAGTAAAGACCCTTTTAATACTACAAATCGTAACTTCTTCTTGTAAGTAAAGCCATTTAAGGTATGGTCCTGTAGTTTGGAATGAGCTTCCAAAAACAAAGCTTGATTATCTGCCATATCTTGAAAGTGGGTAACTTCAGTCCAGAACTTCTTAATTAAGGACTTTAATACTGTTATTTAAGGGCTTGACATAAGGAAACGTTTTCATGCAAGTAGTGGTGGAAAATAACGCACTGATTAAATATTATCTTGATAAAGGAAAACGATAATTTTAAAAAGTATTGGATATTTAAAGTTGTTTAGTTAAGTACTTGCATCTGTTAAAATTACAAAGTTTTTAAGTAAATAACTTTGATATTTCTTTAGCATTGGTATAAAATGACGTTCATGGTAAAACAAGGGAATCGAGGGAATCCGGAAGCGTTGATTTTTTTTTTCAATTAAAACGGCTGTAGCAGTATTCCAGTAAATGGAAGTAAAATAAAGGGAAATATGTGACAGTATGAATATGCAGCGAATGGTTCACCTGCCATTGTACCAAACTTGACTCCATTTAGTTCGGTACAATTAATAGCGACGTCAAACATGATAAACCTGAATTCGTTAGACATGAGTTTGACAATAAGAAGACGAGAAGACTACTGTATTTCTTGCCCTACTGATTTCTTGTTTACTTGATTTAGCGCCATTTAATAGCAACATTTGACTGTTTTTCGCTCGTAAGTATTCAGTATTTGTTACTAAAAAGACTATCGGATAACTGATTCACATACCGTTTTGCCATATTCGGCTTTATTTGATTCGGTGCCTGAGAAGACCGGCTTTTATCTTTATGAGAATGACCTCATTGGAGTAGGCCAGGCAATAATGATATGCAAAGACTAGAGTCTTTGCTGCTCTGACTAAATCTGTTCCATCTGCTTTTTATTTGATTTGGTATCATAGGAGAGCATTGTTCGATATTCTTTTACACACCAAATTTTCTTACAGGTGACGCTCACGATGTAGACCGATTGATTCATTTGGTATATCCAAAACATGCCTGTACTTAATACGACGCACAAGAATAGCAATCTGCCATTTGAGAAACTGGACTTAAATAGTAGCCAGTGTGACATTGTAATTGCGACTGCATCACTTGGTATTTTAGAGAAGTTGGCTGGGTCTGATTTTGCGGGCAACGAACATTGTACTCAAAAGGGACTGCATTTGTATTTTTAAAGGACTCGGAATATCTAGTTACGTTAGTGGGAAGGTGGACATTTTATTTGATTATACTTGCTAAGTTTAAATATATTTTCTGGAGCTTCTGAACTTAAGAAAACGTCGCATGTCTTCATTCTGAACGTGTACTAGTTGAGTCCTGATAGTACGCGTTATCTTCTTATAATGAGATTTATGAGGCTGATACCCCTTGGGCAGGGCAAGAGGAAAAGAGGAAGACCGAAAACAACATGGCGTAGGCTGATGGAAGCTGGAAGGACACGAGCAGGTTGGGGGTCGTGGATGGGGGTCGTAAGGATGGCAGCGAACGACAGAGATAGGTGAAGTGTGCACGTAAATGCCTTATGTGCCACATGGCACGAAATGAATAGGTAACAACAGGTAACCTTCTGGGCTCATATCTAGACTCATATCTAGCTTGCAAGCACCTACGTTAGCTAATACTTATTGATCGTGAGTTTAAATTTCTATATTTGGGAGAAATTTTCACGTGGCTGCTTGCGATCTCAGCCTGATTGTAAGGGCGAAAATATTATTGAAAATGCTTATCAGATCTCTATTTTAATGTTTAGATACCATCGGTCTCCTTCTCTCCTGCTTTTTTTCTTGATCGGTTCTCATTGCTTGGTTCCCATCATTCGTACCGTTATTCTACTCTTTTCGGCGTATTTACTTCTACATGCAGTTATCTCGATGGATTGCTACTGAAAAAATCTCTTTTCAATATTCGCACGCTTGCTCCCTCGTTACAGTCAATGCTTTCGTTTTTTGCATACTATTAAGCTAAAACAAACCTAAGTCCAAACGTCGATAGAGCATAAGAAAATTGAACTGAATAGGAAGCCATGAAGCACTTGAAAATGACGAACAAAAGTTGAGTTAGAGGCCAAATTATGGTTGAAATAAATTACACTGTGGTGAAGTATCATGTAAGGTAGTACACGACTGCTTTGTCAGTTTTAGTAAGTTTAATTTTCGTTTCAACCTCACTTCGCTATGAAAGCAAAGCAACAGTCTTTTTGTGCAGGTAGTGGATGGATTATTTGATTAGGAATAGCGAGGTTGTTGCAGGAATTGGAGTATCAAAATCCCGTATGGTCACTTTCTCATTATTCTTCACATAAGTATTTACAAGAGTATCAATAATTTATGACAAGTGTACACGCAAATGTTTTCTTGCGTACCATTCTGCTTATCACTCTTCTTATCGTAGTCGACCTTGTTACGTCCAACCGATTTATGTAAAGTTGGAGACAATGTCGCTGATTGCCATTGTTCATGGAAGCCCAGACCCTTCTTTTTCCTGTAGCCTTACAGGACATATTTTCTCTAGTCTCTTGCCCGAATATTCATCTCTCCTAACATTGTATTCCCTTCAGAGATGAAAGTGCTTAATTATTAACACTGGCGAGAAAGAGTGGGTACGAAATTTTGTGAAAAAAACATTTCAGTTGCGAAAATTAAACAATTTAGCAGCTCGTTATGATACGTCTATTGCATAATCATAACCGACATGGAGCTGTGCTTGGTAATGTCAGTGGAAATTGTTCTAATCCTTTGTACTCTCATGCTTATTACTTTACCGTAATATGTATGTATTTGTTCTTTGCCAATTAATATTTTTAGGGCGATGCTTAACTTCATCTTGCAAACTGTTTTATTATCTTGTCAGCTTAGTTTTAGCAATTCCGCACGTCGGAAATGAGTGTATAACAACATCGTTCGGTGTCACTAGCGAGGCCATCAATTTGGATGTCATTAGCAAAGCCATTGATGGAAATAAACCCAAAAAGGGAATAGGAATAATCAATCATATTGACAGCTTACAAAATGGAGACGTTTTCTTATGTGTTCAACCTCTTTGTACACAGGATTTCTACAGTTCATTCCATTGATTATTTTGAAAAGAAAAAGGTCCTAGGATACCACGACATTTTAAAGAACGAAATGTAGGCTTTCCTCATGTCTACAATCATTCTAACCATACGTAAAGTGGTTTATTGCTCCCATCAGTGCCTGTTGGTCAAACGGAAATACGATTGAAGTCCCTTAATTCAAATAGTGATAGTTAACCGGACTATAGGCTTTTATCCCGCGTTTAGTCGAATAACGTGATTTACGTGGTGTATACATTTTTACAGAATATTTTCTACTGTGTGTTATAAACTGTATAAATTTTAAGTCAACGGTATTAAGGAACACATGTCTCGGTAATTGTTTTATTACCGAAAACCAATATTGAAAAAAAAAGCTTCTAAGGAGTAATAATGTCGGTACTCATTTGTATCATTTTTATTGAAATGTGACATTTTGAGTTTTGAGGAAGCTTTCCTTAAACGCCCTGACTTGTCAAAATACATTTACTTTCCTCGCAAGAAGTTAGAATAAACAACTTATCATTGATTTGTTTTACATTTTACGGATAGGTGAAAAGCATATCTTGGACACAGGAACGAGTTTTCTATAGATACTATTTTCGTGACAACCATCTTTCCGCTTCGCAAATTATTACTTCAGGAAAGCAGACTCTGATAGGCCATTCCCTGTTGATATATAATAAAGTAATGAATAGAGCAAAAGACAAAGGAACTCAGTAATAGCATACGATTGCGATAGCATACGATACCCTTACGATTCAACTGTGTCTAGGGTGTGACTATACAATCCTTTTCTTAAAATATTTCGTTGATGTCAATTTACAAAAGGCTGGAATATCTCCAATCACTATTTTAATTGTCTAGATAATTATTCAGCGTAATTAAAAGGATTTAAAACATCCAATTACAGAAATGTTGAAAGTGACTACTAATTACCTAAAATGTCCACGACTATGACGTTAAAGTAGTACTAGTGTGGTTTTTAAACTTGACTTCTAATAAAAGAAGGCGGTAAATATTTGCCCATTAATTACTATCAGACGTATGGTTTGCACAAGAAGTGTTTTTTCTTCAACTTGTATGTGAATTCTCTAAAAAAGTTAAAATGGAAAGTAATTTCGGAGATTAGAGTAAGGCTTACTACTACTTAGTCGCAAACAGAAAATATAAGCTGTAAGGATATCATCATAACGCCCTAAATAAATGCAGAGTTATCTGTAAGGAGATCAACCTAACACCCTCACTAAATTCTAGTTATCTCCAACGGTTTAGTGTTACAGAGCGGGGCCTATGAAGAAGTGATTGGAAATAGGGTAAAAAATTAACATACATCTAAACAATACTTTGATTTAATTAAAGTCAAATTTGAATAGTCCAGTTTAAGGAAACTTGTAATTCTATGACAACTATGTCATGATGTAGCTGTAACCAATCTAGCTTTCAACCGTACAGATTAGCGAAAACTTCCAGTTTTGGAGAAGTCGACTTCTTAATTGTCATATTTATTGTCACAAACATTATCCTGTCGTCTGAGCATTTCTTACACCGCTGGTGGCCTGGCTCTTTTCGTCGAGGGGGGGGGCCTACGTCCTGATATGTTGATTCAATGTAGTAATTCACTGGATGTACTGGAATTAACTGTTGGATTTGAAACAAAT
>JANTCA010012248.1:15940-26751 GCA_024741275.1 Chironex yamaguchii | reverse complement strand
CATCGGTATTCTCGTTTTCGATATGGCACCTCGCTATCAAAAGCCGTTTGACGTCATTGCGAAAGTGGTCTATTAAACGTCAGCTCTCGAGCACAGCAGACAACTTTGCCCGAGAAAGGTTCGAAAGGGATGGTTGCTATGTTGGTGCAAATGAAACAAAAATACGTTCTAAGTTTAAGGAGAAACTATAAGTCAATCAATCAGCATTTTCTGATAGACGTTAAAATTCTCCACGATGTGAGTCTTATGACCGGAAAGGGGATGAATCCAGTCATTTAAAAAACCGACAAAAACAAGCAGCACAATGACAGACGCCTTTAGTTCAGTTTGAAGGATCAAGACAATCCTTTTACAACGCACTGTTTACGGGCCTTGGTATAAATAATATTTAAAACACTTCACAATATGGTTCGATCTACGTTTGGGTTCTAAAATGTTTACTATCGTTTTAGCTTTTGACTTTATTCTTACTTTTTAATAAATTCTTCTCGAACAGAAGGACGGAGTACTTGCCCACACTGTCGCTTGAATTTGAGTTTAAGTCGCCTATTCGAATCATGAGGTATCAGAGGTGAGCATAAGGAAATTAACTCGACAATACAAAAATAATATAAAAAACATCTCAGATAAATGAATTGACCCTCCTTTCCTAAATTTGCTTGAATATTCAAAAATTTAATAGATATACCCTTCCGAGCAAAACGGAAGACAGAATGGCACTCGGGTCGTAACATTACATTTCCACTGTATCACAAGGAACAGAGAACAACATCAATAGCAAGATCAAAATCAATAACAACATCATCATCATCATCATCAGTAACATCATCATCATCAGTAACATCATCATCATCAGTAACATCGTCATCAGTAACATCATAATCAGTAGCATCATCATTATCAGTAGCATCATCATCAGTAACATCATCATTATCAGTAACATCATCATTATCAGTAACATCATTATCAGTAACATCATCATCAGCAACATCATCATTATCAGTAACATCATCATTATCAGTAACATCATCATCAGCAACATCATCATTATCAGTAGCATCATCATCAGCAACATCATCATTATCAGTAGCATCATCATCAGTAACATCATCATTATCAGTAACATCATCATCATTGTCATCATCATCATCACCATCATCATCATCGAAAACAGCACAACCAACAACGTAAACACGAACACTATCACAATCAACAATAACAATAAAACAATATTAACTTGCTTTACAAATTAATACCAGCATCATCATCAACATTGACATCGACAGGAAAATCTACATCATTATTGACACCAATATCAACATCAAAGTTAACATAAATACTAGCACCATCATATCGTAAACATCAACAATAACAATAAACCAATAATAACTTGTCCCAGAAATTAATAATAGCATCTTCACCAAAATTGACATAGACACTAACATCAACATCATTATTGACACCAATATCAACATCAAAGTAAACATAAATGATATCACCATCATATCAACAACGTCAACGATAACAACAACATTAAGCTAAGCTCGATAATCAAAATCAGCATCGACACCCAAATTCTTCTCATTTTGTCTTAAGGATCAATTAAGCTGATTACGATGTTTTCCTAAACAAAAACACATCAACAACAGAAAGACTGGATCACTGTCACAGCGTATAACACTGGGTACGAATGATAACCTGCGAGTCAAAGCTACTTCATCTGCACTAAACTTTAGCCTTGAGTCAAACGCGGCCAATGAAGCGGGCCTTACTAATACTTTGTCAGTTACTATTGTTAAACTGTAACCACTGATTTGAAATTGTGGTCTAACCGCAGATGAAAAACACAGATACTATTCTTCGAGTATTCTTCATTAACTTACAGGGCATGACGCTGAACTATGTTGTCCACTGATGCCCCTTTGGTAGTGACAAATCAAGTAAGTTACGCTTCGAACGGTAAAATCTTACTGTAGATTACATGTACTGCCCTGAAATTGGCAAGAGGCTGCCTCGTTTTCACTAGTATTAGTGCGGGAAGTCCTCAGCAGTCTAAAGGCTAAATACCTCTGAAATAAAATCTTGCTAAGCATACGTTGATAGTGGCATACGTTGATAGTGGCATACGTTGATAGTGGCATACGTTGATAGTGGCACACGAATTTTTGTTTTTCCGTGGCATGGAAAGAATTTTAAAAATACATCATTTCAGCTGAAAAGTAGCAATTGCGTTTCAGGTTCAATCTCTGCCTCATCACAATCAAACACTGACAAACACTTCAAATAATCACCAAATGAAAAAATAATCTAGTATTCCGAGATGCTCTTGCTTTTAAGCTCTACGCGGTTTTCAGTTACTTATCACAGCAGCCCATACCTTGTTGAAAGCGTGCCAGCACCCTATGCTATAGGGTGACTGGGATAGAGTCAAAGCAGGTAGCCAAGCGGTAGTTATTCATAATGAGTATCGTAGGGTGATTCCAATTTTTACATTTTATTGGCTACTTTGTTTAGACAACGTAAATACGAAGATGACATTTTAGTATTTTGTTTTTTAACACAGGCCAACATACTTTAAACGTATCTTGATCAATTGCGAGTAGAAATGTGCCTCTTGAATTATAAACGACAGTGTTTAGGTTAACCTCTTGATATAAACCTAGCTGACGACAAGTTAGATGGTTATTCATACGAAAGTTTAACATGGCACCAGTACTCAAACTTTCTAAAAATTCCGACAATGTCGTACTAAAACATTTTTAAAACTTTCCTAAGAAAAAATCGAATTTCTTAGTTAACAGTGATAAAAGATTAGGGTAGATCTATGAGCAATGTAAGAGTAAGACACCAAAGAAACCACTTCAAGATGTATCAACTCAACATCAAGATAAAACAGAAGAAGAACAAAATTAACGGAGAGCAATACAGATTTAAGTACGCTTAACTCATTAAGGGTGTAAAGGAATATACAACAATGGACACTACATCCATCATTATGGATAATTTTCTATAGCTCTTTAGAATACGAATCATTCCTGAGGTAGCCATATTTCAATAAACAGACCTTAATTCGATATGCCAAACACGTGCTACATCAATAAATTCAAGTGAAAACAACTTATAAAGGGAATAAGTGGAACAATAAACTTTGACATTATAAAAATAATCATAAAAATAAAAATAATAAAAAAAGTTAAAACAAAAATCATCCTAACTTCAATTCTTTGAAAGAAAGCGCACAAGTTCCTCGTGTATGAAGCCAAGATCCGCTTTTGAAAACTTTCTCTGGTCTGAAAACAGCACAGAATTTTTAGCTAGCTGATGCGTCGATTACTATCCAGTTATAAAACACTTCACCCTTAAAATGCATCTAACACTACTTCGTGTTATATTTAATACTTATGCCAAACCGCTAAGCAATTCATTGATTGAGCGATCTTTAAATCGACCAGTTAATCAATCGACTGATCTAAAAATCAATAAATCAATCGATTATACAATCAGTACGTTGTACGAAGTTTTCAATCAATCCATCTATCCCTCTAATTCTCTGTCTACCTGTCAGCCAGTCTTTCTGTCAACCTATCCTTTTGTCTTTTTGGCATTTTCTCTGTCTAGCAAATCTATCAATCTGAGCCACATCACCGAGAACGTCTATGTTGGCAGTATGGTAACTTCGGTTGGCAACCAGCGATCGCCAATTGTAAGACAGGGTTCTAAAATTATAATTATCGAGATGGTTAAAAGTTTTCAGACTGATCCTACTAAAAACTACATGAAAGGACATCCAGTAGCCGCCGGAGATCCAACCATTTTCAGTCTTTGAGTCTATTTGCTTCCTATACCCTCAGATTCACTTCACCTACTGACACACGCTCAGGTCCGTTCAAAATACCTAAATGAGATCTCAACCGAATCAAGTTGCGAACACGAGTAGATGCGATTCTATTTGCCTTAAGCCTTGAATACTACAAAGATTTTCTTTAGATCCGCGTTGGTCGAAGATATTGTATTGTTTTGACTGAAAACAACTCACGAGATGAAAAATCTTGATGCGTTTTGTCACAACGATTAAGAAGCTTTTGCACGTATTTATCTTACAAATCAAGTGCCAATAGTCATATTTCTTCTACCGTTGCACGAAGAACTGACACATGAGTCGACAAGAAGAACAACGTTATTCGTGTGTTACAAGACAGTTATCTCTTGGTGCCGCACGAACTGAGCCAATATAGCGCGACGCTGCAGCACGCCACGCTTCAGTTGCATCAGAAGAAAGGTCGTCACTTTCGGGATGCGCTCATATACATAAACTCGACTCTAACCATTTAACATAGATGTCACATTTTAAAAGAATGAGACACTCAAATTTAAATTACTTTTGTGGTTCACTCAAAAGGGAAGAGAATGTAGGGAATCGGAACGGGATTATTGGCCTCAATTCTCTCGGAACGAATCAGCACAGTAATTTAATTTTGTTGAGACATTTCGAGGTACCTTTTTTACAACTGAACCAAAACGATCGCTATATGTACTGTCACAGCGGATTAGGCGTGATCTAAACACTGATTCAAAAGGACAAACAAGGCGAGTGCATCTCCCAAATCAGTCATTGATATTCAAAATAAGTTCTGACTCTTTACGTTATCCCATTACGCCAGAGCTTCATATTCTTTCTATTCAGTCTTTAAAATGTTTGAAAAACCTTTTCAAAGTTTTAAGAAGCAAGGATTAGTTGGCTTTTTCACTGTAAGGGATCATCGTCTGATGTCCAACAGAAATATGGCTGACTCCATTTAACTTATTACTCATTACACGAACTAAACAATATCCTTACTGTCGACTTACCAAACAGAACGATAATTCAACAGAGCAACTAACCAAATTGTATGTGTTGTACATGTTTGGTCTATTGCCATGCGTTCAATAGTCAGAAGGAAGAGCATCTCGGGAATTTCGAGACCAACTTGCCTCATGCAGAGTAGCAAAGCCGTACAATCCGCTTACCTCAGAAAACTGGCGCTTGAAAAACCACGAACAACGGAAAGCCGACACAAATGAAGTATTTACTCCATCTTACTAAACCAACTTTCCCTACTTACAAAACCGGGTCATCAAGGGCAAAAGGGGATTAAGGAAATGACGGGGGATGAAGCCCCCCTGGGGAGAGGACAACAATACAAGAGGATGTACTATCCTGAGCAACGTAATTCACTAGTGTTTCGTATTATTTGAGATCCAGACAACGTGAACCCAAATTTGATATTTAAAAACTCGGACTAGGAATTCCGTATTTTTCTAGGAGCATACCAGTAAGTCATGGACATAGCTCTGAGCTAACAGTTGAACGTCCAGCCTTGACAACTTCACTTGCATCTATATTCTACCTGTACATGCATAAATAAACCATAAGATCTTATTTGTTTAACGAGGTTCTCTTCTCATATGCATACGCTTCATATAAAAATTAACACAAACATTCCTGTCTTTTTCTTTGCTCTTTCTCCTCCTCTTACTCCCTACGAATACCTCCCCATTTTCATCTGCACTCCTAATTTCCATATCCTTTGCTATACGTTACTAATCACTACAACCCTATCAGTTCACTCCCACACTTATAGTTATACTAGCTGCCATGCCCGTGCTCCATTCCAACTTCTGTGCCTGACATATCACTAAATTGCTAGCCTCCGATTAACATAACCTCACCTTCACTTTCATAAGCTATTCTATAAGT
This sequence comes from Chironex yamaguchii, assembly GCA_024741275.1. Classification (NCBI taxonomy): domain Eukaryota; kingdom Metazoa; phylum Cnidaria; class Cubozoa; order Chirodropida; family Chirodropidae; genus Chironex; species Chironex yamaguchii. The sequence continues at coordinate 21,014 of JANTCA010012248.1, read as the reverse complement.
TTATAACTGCTATAATACCAAATTTCTACTCTGAACAGTCCAGTGCTTCTTTTAGTAACATTTTTACCTTGATACCTGCACCTTTTGTCCTTCTATTTACCTTCTCATAGTTTAACCCTCCCATGCTCTCATATCTAACTTAACACCAACCATGATACTATTTACCTCCAACTCTTACACATACCTGACAACGAATCAAAACATAGTTATGACTTCAGTTGTGCGTATAAATCTTATACATGACATTAACATAGAAATCCCAAAATTCAGCTTCGGTCTCAATTCCAAAGTTTTGGCCAATCAAATCCACGGATTAGGCTCTGGAAATTATAAATACTTTGAAATTAAGAAGAGTCTCAAGTCTAAGAGCGAAAATTGAAGGCAGCAGGGGTAGAGAAGGTCGTCACTCATAAGTCATCACTGTCCGCGACATCACCAGGACACTGGAGTGTAAGTGAAAGATGGAAGAACCAAAAAGTAAAAGGGCAAAGAACAAAATAAAAAATCAACAAAAAATAACAAAGGGAAACAACAAAAAATAACAAAGGGAAACAACAAAAAATAACAAAGGGAAACAACAAAAAAGAACAAAGGGAAACAACAAAAAAGAACAAAGGGAAACAACAAAAAAGAACAAAGCGAAACAACGAAAAAGGGCATAAATGGCATTTGACCTTAAAGAGTATACAGCAAAGGCATGGACAAAATGATACTTCACATCGCTACATTCACAAATCAAAAGATAAACAACGGGTTCTGAAACAACATTGACGAAGATATACGATAACAAAGTTCATTCCAATTACACAACAATGTGTAATGATGACTCATACACTATCATGCTTAAACAAAGGTCACCCCCCACCTCCCCCCTACGCTGAATCGAAGGCTAAGTCAAATGTTATTTGTTTCTTTGTAGGTTTTTACTTTTATTGCAGAGGTATGCACAGAGCACTACAACACCGTGCATCCAAAAGTATTTGCCGATTTACCCGTAATTTAATCAAGGATGCGAACAAGAAACGTTAACCAGCAAAAGGCCAGAAAATACTACAAATCTCAACTTTAAGGCTTTCGTTTGGGTCATCATAAAAATACGTGTTAAGACATCTGACCCGATGCTGTTCACTTCCGATGTAAACTCTTTGGAAAACCGCTCCATCTGCATGTGATACATCAAGGGTGAATGGCTGTGAATCTTTCAACGTTTTTTTTTGAGAAATCTAGTTACAGAGATGGCCTCCGGGTTTGCAGTGGCGAGACTCGACAATTGTTCTGGTCATAAATGCACCTTGTCTACTTCCACAGAATATAGTGGTAGCTATAATTTGTTTTTATACTAGCTCTATGGCGTTTGAATCGGTCAGTTCTCTAACATTCACCCTACAAGCGGTGTATATGACTATAGAACAAAACACCTGCAAAGAACATTACCCATTCGTTTTCAGATCATCAGGTCACAGAGGCCAGCGTCCGACAGAACTTGAAAGATGGTTGTTCTCTTGTCAGATTATCGTCATTGACGATGTCTTAAGTTAAGATAATTTTTAAAACAAACCCTATCACCACGAAATGTAACGTAAACGACAAACCCAGGTGTTTTCTGCTAACGACCTTAGAAGTCTTAAATGCATTCCTCAGATAATAAAAGAAAATCTTCAACACTGCGCATGCGCGACTGTCAAAAGTAAGGCAAAGAAAACAAAATGCTATAATGAAAATTAATGATTTGAGTTTAAACTCCTTCAAATGTCAGGTAACGGTTATTCCTGATACCTGACCTAGACTTCTATTAAAAACCACGTGAATATAGTATTTTTCCTACGTAACAAAAGCAACAGCTGCGTTTTGACTTAAGATCGTGGTAATCTAGATCAATTTTATCTTGATTTTAAAGTGCGGGAAAATCCAGGTCTTCCGTCTACATAAATCGCGATCATCACTAGAGATAGCTTCAGCCTATTTGTTAGTAAGCTACGTCAAAGCACATAAAAAATATCTGAAGCACACATCGTCGATGTCATTGTTCGTGACAAATACATAATGGTATTGGGATAATCCTTTTGATCATGGGCAAAACTATCTATCATCATAAAACAGATACCTGCCTCAAAAGAAAACCTTTGGGAGTGAGTTTAAGACGACTTATTTTTACGGAAACAACACCTACTGCTGAAAGTTTACTGTAAAAAGTACTCCCTTCAATGAAAACATTATGCAGAGCGGCTAAGACTGCGGATTGGAAACTAGTGCCCAGAGCTGTTATGCCACAGAAAAAGCATCTGGGTGCGATTCACTAAAAATGTCATTCACGCTTCGCTTAGCCATGAAACAAGAGAACGAGAAATTGTTCATCAACTATTCACACTGCTTCTAGACCATTGGCAAGTGAACAAATAACAGTCTACGTCTAGCTAGTGACTCGAATTTACTACCAACTAATTGAACACAAAGGATCAACATACGTAACTATAGTTTCATCGCGAGGTGGAAGTAGAGGGAGGCAACAATCCTAAGTAAAAAAAACCACATCAAAACTGTTTTAGCTTTATATTTTCATTACAGAATGCAGATAATTATAGCTTTTCGGCGAGCACTCATAATTTATCCACACCAGCTTTCAAAGCCCCATGCAAAGTTCCGATCCAGTTTGCTATCAATTCCTTCCTTTAACAGAAACCTGCCTGTCAGGTGGTAACACTTTCATAGTAAATTATGTCAAGCACGTCCCCTCCATAACCTAACACTGGAATAAAATGAGAGCTGTAAAGTCTTTCAGAGAGACCGCTTCTGCATTGTCCAGGATACTCCAAAGGGCTTTCGCCACTGTGCTCTTTATGCATCAGCTGTGATCGGGGCAATCATAGACTACCCATATGATCTGTTTCTTTCAACGGAGTGTGGAACTGTTAATTTACCACACCAAATTTCAATTGGTTAATTGACTGGAAATAAATGGTGACCCGGAAACAATCAACTTTGAACTATCTTGTGAAATCTTATGTTATGTCTTGACTTATGTGCATTCAAAGTACAAGAGCGCGTGTAGAATACTACATGATGCAACGAGCCTGTCCATTACCAAAGCAAACACAATTTGAAGGATTTCCGACTTCTATACTTTACCACCTCCACATTTCCGGTTGAAGTTGCAGGAGATTCAACAGCAACAAAAGACTTGACTGAGCAGTTTAAGACAACGGAAATACAGCAGATGCCGACACCAAAGAGAATCTTCATGAGCCAAGAAACCCAAGCTGTCATGTATGGTTTCTTGTCGTATATCTAGCAATCACACGAGTGGGATTTATATTTAAAACCAAGTTCCTCCCATACAACATCACTTGGTGTTACTTCGAACGGACAGCTAACTGCGATCACCCGAAAATCGAAACGCGATTTCCTGCCTGCAAGCCAATTGCGCTTGATAGCCCAAAGAAGAAAAATGATGATCCATGGATTCACACTTATACCATCAATGCAATCAGCAGGAGCTAAATCAAGAGGAGCTTACTTACTACTATATGTCATTGTCTCTGCTTGCACAGTACAGCTCACGTTCTCTTTAAACCATGTTCACGTAAGGGAAGGGTAGACATTACCTGGCCAAAGGAGGACTCGGGGAGTGTGAATAAAAGTCAACATAAGAAAATAAGTACACAAAGCAGACAACACACAAATAAATCATAAATAAGAAAATAATGTCGTTCCCCATCCGCTGTCACGGGACGAAAGATTTAAAACAAGAAAAACATCTTGCTTTGGGTTAGCCTGGGTTACAGTCGGTTAGGGTGAAGCTTGGCTGATGGATAAATGCTCTACCGACCGTACTAAGGTTTTTCCCCTGGGTTGTGTGTGTGCTATGTAAACTTATGGTATAATAGCTCTCACACGTGACATGCCAAGCAAGACAGTTTTCCAGCATCCTGCCGCCCTATTCCAAATTTCCTCCTTTCCAAAATTGGTCGTTAAGCGTGAATGTGAGAGATAATGAGAGATGATGTCATCAGATTTATTGGAGGTACTGCGACCTTCATGTTTATAATAAAAAATATACTCTTCATTAATTACTGTCTTTCCAGGGCCCTACATTGACGACCTTCTCTTATGCCATAACGTACGAAAGTGATGTGGATCGTGCCAAGTGTGATGACGGTTGTTAACGCTATCTATAACACTTTTAACTTGGCTCAAATGACATGATACTATACCAAGTAGGCCTGCCGTCCTTAGCGTTAGTACCTCTCTTTACGGATGGAGAGGTGGGCCTGTCACGGAGGGGCAGTAAAGAAAAAGAAACAGACAAAATCAAACATACGTATGGTGACGTTAATAGGAGGGCCATTGCATGATGGCAGGTAACGGAGTAAGTCATCATTGTTATTTTTCATGATCTTTCGAAGCACATTCACGATATTAAGAGATAATACAAAGTAAATTGTTTTGCGTGCACTTGTATTGTATTGAGAGTTTGGTTGGGCAGTTGTACTGTGATTTTTCTTCTTTTTTTTTTTTTTTGGTGGGGGGGGGGCATACTCGATTCGAACGTAGCTAATTCCCTTCCCAGGCTTAGGGAATTTTACAATGAAGTGAGCTCTTTACGAGAATGAGCTCCCGTTACCTTCTCTCACCAATGGTATTCTGTTTGTAGTGACCCGGATTCGAACTCGCAACCTCTGGCTTGCAAGATCGTCGTCTTATCCACTATACCATGGCGTTTTTCAAGGTATGCGACACCTGAAATACCAAGGTCGGAGACGTGACGAAAGCCAAAGACAACAGTAATAGATGAGAGCAATTGACGACAGTAATAAAAAGGAGTAAAGATGGGAGCAACAGATGGAGGGGACAACCAGTAATAGAAGAGCGCATCCGACTACAGTAATAAGTGCGGGTAATAGATGAGATCAACAGATGAGAGCAACAGATGAAAGCAACAGATGAGAGCAACAGATGAGAGCAACAGACGAGAGCAACAGATGAGAGCAACAGATGAGTAAACAGATGAGAGCAACAGATGAGAGCAACAGATGAGCGCAACAGACGAGAGCAACAGACGAGAGCAACAGACGAG
>JANTCA010012248.1:0-14554 GCA_024741275.1 Chironex yamaguchii | reverse complement strand
GAAAATCCTAACAAGGGAGGAAAATGCTAACAAGGGAGGAAAATGCTAACAAGGGAGGAAAATCCTAACAAGGGATGCCAATCCTAACAAGGGAGGAAAATGCTAACAAGGGATGAAAATGCTAACAAGGGATGAAAATGCTAACAAGGGAGGAAAATGCTAACAAGGGAGGAAAATGCTAACAAGGGAGGAAAATGCTAACAAGGGAGGAAAATCCTAGCACGGGAGGAAAATCCTAACAAGGGAAGAAAATGCTAACAAGGGAGGAAAATGCTAACGAGGGAGGAAAATGCTAACAAGGGAGGAAAATGCTAACAAAGGAGGATAATCTTAACAAGGGAGGAAAATGCTAATAAGGGAGGAAAATGCTAGCCGGGTAGTATTTAGAAAGAAAGGAAAAAATGGTGAATCTCGGTCTCAAAACGAAGTTAACGGACTGCAAAGCTCTGCTTTGGACCTGCACAAAGTAACAAGGTTGCCTTTATATTGTCGTTTGGTTAGCACATGGTACAAAGTAAACAAAAGTTGGAAATTACCGGCCAGTTTGGAAAGAAATTAGCAATGCGCGAGTGTTCGACCTAATCAAAATCTCTGCTGACACAGTAGACAGAAACTAATAAGGCTAGAGACGGATACGGCGCGGAAACACCAGGGGGCAAAGGCTTAGCTCCAAGTACTTTGAAATAAAGTTACTTATTGGGTTTAGTGCTGATTACACTGACTATCGTATTTAAAAGCCACGGCTCTGAACATGCCAATTGCCCCGTGGATACGCCTACGTTTAAGGATCTTACAAACTTTAAGCGTTAACAACTTCGCACGACTGATACCTGAGCAGACATCAGTGTCCATATGTAGAGATAAATTTAGTGCACGGTTAAGATTACGTAATTAATAACATTCACCAAAGGATTAACTGACTTAGGGCCAGATTTGTCTCGTAACTCTGCCGGGGTTGTAAACCAAAAAACTGACCACACGTTGTCTATGACGACAGAAGTGACGACCTACAAGTTAACCAACAAAAAGCTTTACATGAACAAAACTAACACTCTTGCTACTTCTGACTTCGATTAAAAATTATTAAGGATTCCACAAATCCCGTAATAAAAGTATGACCAGTAGATTCCAGAAAACCGTACCACGGCCCAGTCCAATACATTCATCCGCTGCGTTCCACCTTTTTCGTCTCACGACACTTCTTTACATAAGTCGCCAATGTGGCGTCTTTAAAGTGGCCCCTTCCACATAAAACCCACAAAAATGTTTCGTGGGAAAGATTAAAAACTAAATCTTTAGCAGCGTGGGTTTATAGTTACTGGAAAGCACCCTTTTCAGACTTAAATCTGAGTTCTTTGTTTTCACGATAAACAGTAAAACGACATATCTCTTGCAGATCCAAAGATGATTAATTCAAACCGGAAAACATACTTTGACTTTTGAACTACTCGATCGGGAATCATCCGCGCTTACATTCAAGTAAAAATGAGCCTACGAAATACATAGTTCCTCTAAAGGAAAAAGACATCACTCAACACTCTTCCACTCGCACTATTTTGACTAAAAGTATCGTAAAAACTGCCACTCAACTTAGTCAAATTTAAAATAAAACGTAAATTCAAAATTCCGTTCCCAATAGTAACTCGCACGCCACCACTAGTGGTGCCCACAGTGGCATCTACACTGGTATTCTCGATGTTTCCAAAACGTACTCAATGATATTGGGAACGTTAGCTTGAGTCAGCAATAATCCTAATAACATACTCAGGTGTTACTCCCAATGACATTCTCAGAAATACCCAATTGCGTTCCAATGATTCAAATTCTCAGTCATTCTCAATTATTTTCTCACTGACATTCGTATGACAGTTGTATTCCTGTGAATGTCACAAATTCAGTCGTATTTTCAAGGAAAGAGAATAGACACACGGTGGAAGAGAGTAAAAAGACGCTAAGGAAGAGAATAAAGACCCTAAGAAAATAGAGGCCAAGAGAAGTACAATAAAGACAAAGAGAATGGATACAAGGAGAAAAGGAATAGATACGAAAGGAAGAGAATGGAGAGGAGAGACGAAGAGAAAAAGAATAGAGAAGCGAAGAAAGAGAATAAAGAAGCTAAGGAAGAAAATAGACGCGAAGAGGAATAGAAGAAAGAAGAAGAGAGTGGAGACAAGGAGAAAAAGAATAGAGACGAAAGAAAGAGAGTAGAGACGAAGAGGAAGAGAATAGAGACGAAGAGGAAGAAACTTGAGACGAAAAGGAAGAAACTGGAGACAAGAGGAAGAGAATAGAGGGGAGAGAAAAGAAAGTAGCTCAGGAGGAGAATGAAGACAATGGAGATGACAAAAAGAGAACAGAGAAGAAAGAAATAAGTAGAGGGGAGATATCAGGGGAAGAAATGAGATCAGAATAACAGAAAAGTAACGTATTTAGTTAAGTGGTAGAGCACAACGGGAATACAATAAGAACAGAGTCGCGCAGCGTAGAAAAGACAAGAATAAAGTACTATTAAGCAAATGTGGACTAGAGTACGGCAGGGAAGTGTAAAGAAGAGCAACGTTGATAAGCGCTAAATGTATTAACACACAGTTAGGTAGCAGAGCGTGACGTACAGAAGCGTAGCATACTCCGCCAAAGTACGGCAGAGCAGAGTGTGAGAAGAGTAATGATGAGCAGGATTAGACTAGAGTAGTAATGAGCAGGATTAGACTAGAGTAGTGATGAGCAGGATAGTGTGGAATGCAGCTGAGGATCGCAAAGGAAAGTACAGTAATGAATTGAGTAGATTTGAGCACTACAGAGTAAAGTAGAGGGGAGGAGACCAGAGAAACAAAGTACACTAGCAAGATAAAACAGGTCGAACTGCAGTAACAAAGCGATTTTATCGGTAATGTCTTCAAGAAGGATGGAGCTGATCTCATAGTAATGCTCGCTTAGGAATTATTGCTTACTCATTTATAGCTAGGTGTTTAAAATACCTTATTCGGGTAAATTGTACAGCATATCGATAAAAAGATCGCATCTCTTAGTTTGCGAGGCTCTATCTTCTAAAGTAATGAAGTACCGAAGTATGAAGGTTGAGTGGACAAAAAAGTGACAAATTGAGAGATTCATCCACGCTTTCGTCTAATTTTACTTTCCATGTCTAATATATAGCACAATGTGAAGATGACCACATACAGCTGTATCTCTCACGGTTTTCTACACTGTCAAGGCTACATAGAGACACCAGGGGCATATATAAAGCGTTATGATCCAAAGGGTCTTAGATGGAACTGAAAACCGAGTTTTTCTCACCACGTACCTGGAATGCCGTCTGAAAGATGACATTGATCACGTTTCAATTTAAAATAGGTCAGACAGAGGGGTAACATTCATAAACAAGAAATAGCTTAGCACCATAACAGTGGTATGAGCCATGAAAGAGTGAAAATGGGAGATTGCATTAACGATGAACGGGGAAATAGACAGAGATTGCAATTTCATGCACAGACCCACATACCAATCATCAGGTGACCACTAGTTTCCAAGTGTGACGTCTATGGTCACACCAGTTTGAATAGTGTACCATTAATACAACATAAAATTAAATATAACCATGGCACGATTTTGATCTGTTAGCGTGACCTGTTTAGCTGTTATATTGATCGTGTTACCATGATGAACTGTGGACGTTCCTAATTTTCTGCTGTGTTGACTCATCACCCGGCCAGGAGTAGTTGTCCAGTGTAAACAAACAGCATAAATATGTTGTTCCAGACAAAGGAAATTAATTGCGTTCAACAACAACAAACTAAGTAACTAAATCAGACCACTACACAGGTTTGCATATATAACTGATTGGTGTTAAAACAATCCAATATATTGGTCATGTAAACTTATTCTGAAACTCCTGCAATGAGTATACTAGTGAATCTCAAATTGTCAAACGAATGAGAAAAGCGGAGAGAAAACTCTGAAACGAAAGTCTCATTTGTTTCAGTTTGTTTTCACAACAAAAATTGAAGCATATATACACACAAATACATCGTTGCTATAGTTACTGTCTTAATAACATTACCTGATGCTGCCTGAAGACTTCCAAGTAAAGATAATAACAGCAAGGACTTGAATAATCTGGATGGCCGAGAGCCCATTCTCAACACTTATTTGAGGTTGCTGACAGTGCTAAAATCCCTTATTCTGAAAGAATAAGAACAGTGAGGGAAATTTGATATAGAGCCTCTATTAGAGGGCAAATAGGCGTATCCAAACGAAGTAATCAAAAATCCTAGACTTTAATTGGAAGAAAATGTCAGTCAAGAATTTTGAACTAACAGCATCGAGTTATTATTCTCGTGAATGTGGTCGCAATCATTGCTATTATCACTGTCATTAGCACTCACGGTTTTTGTCCATTTTCTGTGAATCAGGTGTTGGACGGTCTTGCCACCTTTTGAAATTATGGTTGAAACCAACTTGAAATAATTCTCTAAAAGTCAACTGTGAAATTGCCTCATAAAATAGCCCATTTCATAGTGCAGGAACAGAATTGGCTGTTGTGATTCAAACTTGAGATTTCGCTACCAAGAGAATATTACAATTACCGCTCTCTACTTGATTCTAAACACATAACAGTTTATACTTGGCTGCTAATGAGAAACGGGATATCCCAACCTTTTATAGAAAATATTAAGCTTTTCTTATAAACGAGAGAGAATATAACTAGAACCTGGTTTGAACACCTCGTTAATTCAAATACGAAGATTTGCAAGCAATAAAATTTATGGAAATGTGACGAAACGAGAGTGACAGTCATAAATCTGAAACAAGAGAAATACGCCAGCCAGACAAGTTTCCAGCATAGACAAACCTTCTACAGAGCAAATAGTTGTTTGAGTGATGATTCCCGTGAAATTCGAGGCGACTCCTGATCATAAAAAGTTTAACATTTCCTGCTAAATTCCCAACAGGAGAAAAAAATTGTAATGAATGAACAAATCGCCTTTTCCATTCCTCTTCTTGAATATGACCTCGGTAGTTCTTCGAGTGCAAAACACGATTAGACTTTTTTAAGACCATCTAATAAAGGATGTTCGTTTATCAGATAATATCATATAAAGGCATGTGTTGCAAACAGCTTAAATGTAAATGCTCTACTCACTATCGGCTCCAAAGGAGATTTAGATCTCAGTTACTTCGCAGATGTAATACCCGAATTCATTATTTCGCTTGTTGGTAAGGAAAGCCCAGCTAACGACCATCAACCTGATATTACGTTTATAATCTGTTCATCTTGACTTGTGTTAACCGGCGGGTTCATTTCTGTGAGTGTACTCGACGTGCTTAAACACTCATAGAAACCCAGCACTGACCACTTCAACGCTACTTCAAATCACAAGTCGTTCTGGGAAACAGAGCAAAGTAAATTTCTAGCCATCATGATGACTTGTGGACTCATGGTGAGCTGTCAACATTGAGACAGTCAAGCTGAGCGGCAGTAATAGTTTCGTCGAAAAAAAATCAAAACATAGTCTCAGTTTTAACTGACTTATAATCGGATTCCAAAGTTGTTTTCTGTGTCCTAAGCCTGGTCCTCTGACAAGCTGCGTTGTGAGGGGTTGTTCTCAAAATTATTTTTCATATGAAACATGCTGCGATTAGTATTTCTTGGGGTCATTGGTAAGTGGCTTTTACAAGAGCAAAATATATTTTTTGAATACGGAAGACAAATGCCTGTAATTGAGGGTCTCGTTTTTAAAATATAACCTGGAAAATCGAGTGGGTACCCCACTTTTCAATTTACCATGACACGAAAAGTGGAAAGCCATATCCTCCATAACCTGAATGTCACCAGTTGATAATTGTTAAATCACAAACAGCAAGGTATGTCAACGCCATATTAACACGGTATAAATTTGCGATCTCCTGCCAGCGGGTGAACGAGTGCAAGGCGCATGACTATAAGTATGTTTAAACCAGGGCCAATGTCAATAAACTCAAGCCCATATTATGGAGATGGTTGATCTATTTTCCTCTAGCATACTTAAATGATAAGGATTTCTTCAAAAGCTGGGCTAAAGGCTAGCGTTAACTGATGTGTGGGCTGAGGTATCACTTGACAAAACTAAGCGTTCACATGGACATAGTGGCATAAACACAAAGTATGGCTAACGTCATCCGATATTAAGTATTCAGGGGACCAGCCTGCCTTAATAATGGGACACTTACTGTACTCTAAAATTTGTAACTTTGCCGCTTTTTGAGCAGGAAATGATCCGTCCGCGAATTTGCTGCCAACAAGGCCTTAGTCATGCAATAGCACTTTGAAAGTATAGTCTAAAGCGAGAACTACCACGACAATATATCGAAATGTTACCTTATTCTGTAATAACTAAACAAACGCATGTAGTAACTGAATGCACCAAAATGGAATATGACCTCCAAAAGGATGACCACTACATCATGTACATCGAGGCCAAAATTTATTAAACTCTACAGAATGTGAAGGCATCGTTTAACTGAAGATAACATGTATTACTGATACATCACTGTTTTTGACAAAAACCGCCACACAACTGGATAGCCAAAAACCGAAGAGGACGAACTATGTTTTAAAAGGCAAGGTTTTAGCTCTAAAATACAAAGACCATACTTTATAACTGTATTGGTAAGGCTATTAAATAAGTTCCACTTTCGTACATACTAGCAACAGATGTGAACCCTCTGTTAATTTGTAATCTTCTCGCTTGTTAGATTATGATGACGCTTCAATTCGATTCAAAAACAACTATAACAATTAAAAGAAATCTTATAAATGCCCAACTTCCCGACTGAATACGATTTTTTCAGTGTCTTCAACGTCCGTTGTTTTGAAATGACGTGCTTTGAGCTTTTCGTTCATATTTTTATCACTTTGGTTTGACTTGACTAACAACACGACATGGGTTTAATTTCACGACCAATTGGTCCCCACTTTACGTGTAAATCATTTTGCATAGCTATGACGCTTGACGTTCTCTCTTAACAAAGCAACCATCCCGTTCACCTGCCAGGTTACAGGGTTTCTTCTGGTCTTCGATTGCCGATTTTACAAACTTCTAAAATAGGTTTGTGGGTTCCTAATAGGCTCGCCATTGTTAAGAAATACCGGTAACTCTTTTGGTTTGGTAGAACCACCTAAAATCAACAAATGAGTGATCGACTTTTGGCCTCTCGGCTGTGAGTTATGGTTGATCAATTTCTTCTAACATTTTATGGATCACGTCGATCTGCTCTATGTGGTTTCCAAGTCGATGTGAAATCATGATGGATGTTTAAAAAATAGAGTCTTGCCAAGACATATTACCTATTGTTCTACTCCCTTCTTGACCTTTTGAGATTAAATAAAGCACGAAAGCGCAGATTAAACAAGTCATTGCTCTCAATTTCTCTTGATCTAGCCTACTTCTAGCAAACAAGAAGACGAAATGTGAAAGTTGGGTAAAAATTAGAGGTTAACAATACGAGAACGAAGGAACATGACCACATTGGCAGCCGCGAAGGAGGTGTTAAGATTGTACAGCAAAATGATGTTGATGACAAGTCATAAATTTTACCTGATTCAACTTCACAGCAATGCGGGCAGTAATTGCCTATTCGACAGTTCATCATTGATTTAGAGGGGCATATTGTCAAACTTCTTCAATTTTCTACTTTGACATTACCGGTTTTAAACTACGAGTTCAAGTTTGAAGTCTTGAAACAACGTGATGTAGTTGTCAACATGCCAACAAGTCACTGACAGTTAAACGCTCTGATTCAAAACAGAACACATTAGTAGTACCCTGTAGCAAAAATTTTATTAATGAACTAAAAACCGACCAAGTCTTGTTAGGAATTGTTAGGCACGAAAACCATGAAATCAGTTCGTAATCCATCAAATAATGAACTACACGTAACCACTTACCTCAACAAGGTTACAATTCAGGAATGATGTGATTGACCTTACCACCTCAATCGATCCTATGTCTCAGCTTGAAATTGCGCACACTTTCTCTAGCAAAGGAATTCTACCTTTGATCGACACCACTGGCTATTAAGATACGACAATCAGCGCGTTGAATTTAAATTAATAAGAATTTTGTTGCTCACGAAGTCCTAAGCTTCGCATTTCCTGAAGTCAGTCTTGATAAGCTACTTCTCTCGCGTTGATCTCCTTGTTGATAGTAAATCGACGGAGTACAGTTCATTCAACTTGACAAAAAGTTGTCACAGCATCCACTGCTTCACATTTTCGGTATGCACAAGTAATCTACCAAGGACAGAACAAATTGAAAACAGAAAAGTTGATCTCCATCGTGTTGCATTCACGCGGAAAACAAAGCTGTGCTCCCTGTGAACAATAGTTGTTGCTAAGACGGTAGGCTCGCTAATCCTTCACCTGGTTATGCCATTGGCAACCTGTCTAAAAGCCGGACCACAAATGAGCATGGCGCGGGTTCTCGTGACTGAACCAACTACTGTCAACAGAGGACCTCGTGTTAGCGTTGTGGTTGTGTGGTTACTGATGAAAAGATGCTCGCTATCTGATGATTGGAAATATCTAAACAAAGCAGCCCATATTTAATACATGTACAAGTACAACGATAACAAAATATTTGCAGGGGTTATTTATGTCTTTGGGTTAGACTTTCTCATGCTGCGCTGGCAAGCAGTAACTCACCATGTATTAGAAAACTAAGGAGGCGTGGGCTTAGTTTCAAGTACAACTTTTGGTACCGAGATCCTTATAACATCAAGAAAATGGCTTACGCTGTTTCAAAATAAGATTCGTCTGATAATTTTCACCACAATGAAACAGAAATTGTTTACATAACATGTTAATTGCTTTGAAAACAGGGAGGTACCAATTTCGTGGCATTTCTAAGCATTGAGTTTAACGGATGGTAATTTTCATCGTGGCGGTCAGACCCGTTTTTCGAGTGTGTACATTACTATAAGAAAGGGGTACACCTTGTAAATAACCTGGGACAACGTTCGATATTTGAAATTTCATAGGCAACTTACGCCGTGGTAATACAGTACCTGGCAATTTCGTGCTGGCCATACATTCCTATTGTTTCTAACGCGCGCTTTATTTGGTGCCCGTCATAGAATTGCTTGCTCAAGGAGAAATTAAAGGTTTGCCGTAACTACCTCTAAACCGAAAAGCACAGTACCTTTAAACTTAAAAACCCTTATATTATCAACAGCTGTACGGTGAGAAGGGCCATAGCTTGTCCGGTACCAAGGGTTATTCGGTATCAAAGGCTATTCCATGCCATGTAAATAGAGCATTAGAAGAGCAAGCACTGTATAGGCTAGGAGGTCATGTGTAGCAAGAAATTATGGATACCATGCAAAAATCTTGTTGGAGATGATTCTGTATCAATAACCTTAGGTCGTTTAATTTTTGCGTTAGCTTAATTTAGTAGGGAAAAATTGGCTTTGGCTCAACGAAAACAATAACACTTCATTTCCCAGCAAAACTGTCTACAACTTACTGCCATACAATAATCTTCATTGTAATGCGTCTTTGGTGGGAGTATGTCAGTTTTCTGAACCACTCCAGTTATATTCGCTTTCTTCCAGTCGTTCAAAATAATCACACGTCCCTCTTCACCAGTGAGTAAGTTGTACATCTCAACCATCCAGTTCACGTGAATGACTTTTACCGTGTAAAGTTAAATTAAACTTCTATTTTTTCCCAGCATACCAGGTGACAAATTTCTTCTTCATAAAATGTTCTGCCGACCCATTGACAGTCAAATCATGCGGCTGGAAAAAGCGCGTCATATTTGCGGGGACAGTGAAAACGTTTATGTTCAGCTTCGCCAGAAAAGTTTGTCTGTACACCGTTTTTTGAATACGTCCCAAGTGAGTAAGGACAACAGTTATGTAATTTGTGATTAAAAATAAATAGATATTTTATGGGCACGACCCTTTGATTTTCGCGACTCAATGTAAAAATAATCCACTCTTAAGCAGGGAAAAGTACTCGAAAGCAGGACAACGAAGTGAGGGTAAAAAATTAGCGCAAGTTAATTTTTGCTCAATTTTAATCTAGCGAAAATAAAACCTATCGCTAAAATAACGCGACGCAAAAATTAGACGGCCTAAGGTATACCAAGGTTGACAAAAGACGTAAAAATGACATGTAAATACTACCTAAGCAGCGTGGGCGTAGAGGATTGATTGACTATTCCTAACGAACTCTTCCCCAAGATCGGTAAATTCTTTGTCCCAACAGACGTCAATTTCTATCCCCAGTTATCTGAATAACCGTTGCAGCCTAGACCATGCGTTTAAAGGAACACCCTATGTAACATTTACTGTAGGCTAAGGCTATGCATTTCACAAAGTCATCGAAATTGTGGTAAGTCTCAGAAAAGCAGAATATCCATCAAATGTTTTGAGATCTACAATGGATAACATGTATTATGACTGTGACAGAGATGGTTTTGGGTAAAATTGAGGCTACTCGGTACAAGAAGCTGTCGTTTACAGTGCAAGTATGTCATAATCCCACTGATTAGTAAAAGAACTTCTATAACAGACCTCGTGCATAGCAATCCGACCACAGTTTATGACAACATGTCATAGCTGGATGATATTTTACAGTAAGTTCGGATCGTAAATCAACTTCAATTTGCGACTTAGATTTAACTGTAGATGAGATGTTTAATTTCAAAATGGAAAATTCTAATCCTAAGTCTCCTTCAAGAATAAACCATTTTTTAAAGAGCGATGATCTACAATATACAGTAGGCATTGATGATGCAATATATTTACATTGTTGTTCTACCTCCTAAATATACGATTTGGTATTAAATCAGGACTTGGATTATCGCAACACTAAGGCGTAGATCATACATCGCATTTTGCGTGTCTTAAATACAATTAGCGAATTAAACGCAAATAAAATGCGACGTTGGATTTGGATTTTTGGTATGAGATGAATTATAGTCGAATAAAATGATTTTATTCGACATTCCCTGTCGCATTATACGACAAGGATGCTATTTCAAATCAAACGTTGTTTTAGCAAGGATCGAAAATAATGCATAAATTATTTACAAGTCGAACTCGAGGCTGAGTGTGCTTGCTATTCCTTACCTTGCGTCGGTCACCCTGTACACTCGTGTTTTTAGAGTTTAAGTCTCGACCAAGTCTCCATTCTGCGTGTCCTGTAGAAAAGTTCTTTTTCATTTTACTCGACACATTAAATGCGACGTTTGACGTGAAGTTCTCTTTAAAGTCGCCTAGAAGTCAGATATAATGCTATTCTATTCGACACATCTAAAATACGACGTTTGATCCATGCCTAAGAATAATTTATTTGTTAGATATTGTAGGCACTTACTTCTTACGTCAGACCAGTTTAGCGTCGCTATATTTTTTCACTGTTTTATGGCCAATGGGTTGCGTTCGTTCGGTTTTTATAGGAAATGAAAGTGATTTTATTGAAACACCGAGAAAAAAAGTTCATCCAGGGTGGGAACCGAACCCACTACCTATTGTTATCAGACGCTCTTCCAAATCATTGTATTGGCTTACGTAAACTATGATTTACTTTGACACCTAGTTTTTCTTTAAGCAATGATTAATGAACTCTCCGCCATTTTCAGAGAATGATGTTCACCATCCCACAAAGAAATGCAGTAACCAGACTGTAATTATTTACCAAAGTGTCACTGAAATGCATGAGTCAATAACTTCTATACCGTCTTCCAAAATCAATAGATCCATGTCGTCTGCCCAAAGCTCGTCTGTAAATACTGTTGTGTTATTGCCGTTCCCTTGCCCTTATCCGATGTGGAGCGCTACCCACAATGGCCTAGTCCGTCTGAGTTCGTTTAAAATATCCTCACTGCTAAAGATTGCAAGTATGTTTTTCTTTGCCGCCCGAAAATCGGCGGTATATTTGGAAAAACAGACTAAACGAGTAGTACGTTTGTTTCAGAAAGTAGTGAATGACAGCAAATTGTCTTTCAAAATCAGTTTTATTACAACGCTTATGTTTCATCCGGCGGCATATTTACTTTCCTTTAAAAAAAGCATAAAACTATGAGCAGTAAAAAGCTCCGACAACCATTGCATTCTTTTGATACACTGCTAAGGCTAGAATGAACGCCGTGCCCTCTTTAAAACTTCCAGGAATTTGCTCATAAAACTAGGAATCTATCAACTTCGGCTTCCTTTGATAACAACTTGAGATATTTGTCGTTTTCTCCTTATGGTTTTACATTTCACAACTGAAGATAACCTTTACGCTACATAAATTCATGAACAACGCCTTTTACATCGGTAAATAATCGCATTTAATCCAGACTATAAGTACCTTCTACTGGTAGAAATTAACAGAGATTGTCTTAACGTGATTTATAACGGTTTAATTTGATTTTGTAGCAAAGATCCTTTAAGATTTTGTATTTTAGGAGTCTTGAGTAGCTTCTAATCCTTTACAAAATGATCAATATTACCATGAAATATGCTGCTTTTAATATTTATCACTCTCTCCCAGTCCTTGGTCTTACATTCCAGGACACTGGATGCGATCTTTAAAATTTAAATTCGTTCCAACGCCATTTTTGGTGTATAGGATGGTTCCCATCTCCGTTTCCTTAGTCTTTGGACACAAAGCTGTCCTAGCAGACTGAATACTACACTAGGGGGCTTAACTTCCATAGTTTATCCGCTGAGTGCTAAGCTGGGATGCATTATGTAGCATTTTTTAATTCTGGTATGATCCGGTCGTAGATTCGAACCCACGACCTTCCGCACGCACGCAAAGCGAGCACTCTAGCACTAAGCCACTGCTACGGTGGATGTAAACTTTAAATCAACAGTATATGCTTCCGACACAATGAATCTCCATAAAAGTAGAGAAGGTAATAAAAAAAATTGTTGGTAAGTAGAACGATATAACATCACCACCGACCTTAGTGCACTGTCGTTCATCACAACGATAGAGATCACCACCATAGACTCACTACTGAGAAACGCCTTATCCACAGTCTAGGAACCCACTTACCCTAACGGAATAATCTTAGATTTCGACTTCCATTAACAACCATATCCATACTTTTGTACTTTTGCTTCTTCCTATCCTTATATATATCTCTACTCTAGTTTTTCCTTCTTCATGTGTCTTGCATAGATGTATTCTTGCCTTTGTTGCTGTCCTATGTCTCTATTCTAATTATTTCCTTCTGTGCTCGTTAGGTTCCAGTCCTCCTTACCATAAGATATATCAAGTATGTACTTATTCCTCATTTTGTTACATGAGTAAGGCCTTGTAGGTCGAAAATTCGCAGACAGATCGTTATCTTCTTCGGGCGGTAAAGTTACAACAATTTCTACTTTATTGTTATATACTAGTCCCACGGCAGTAAAATCATTTAACGGTTTTGTGACGGATTATAGATTGGAAATGTGGCAAACGTGGATGCAGATCTTGTGGCAGCTCCTATTTAGATTCTTATTTAGATCCTTATTTAGATTCTTCATTGCTATTAAGTTGCAAATAACAGTGAGTTTTCTTTGTTTTCGAGTCAGTTACAACACAGTTAACAAAAGACTCCGGCTGACCTCCCTCTACTAGGAGAATTTTGCTTCTGTCTTTGATCTCTTTTAAATCACGATCTTGTGTTTTGAGTTTAAAACGTAGTTTATCGAACTTGTCGTGCGTTGACTGTTATTTAGCTTTTAATGTAAAAGCTTCCTTATGCAATTTTCCAGCGTCTACATCCCTATTGGACTTAATTTCCATCTTCTATACCCTCCCATTTTCAATTGTAATACGTTGCAAACAAATACTTAGCCAAGGGGAGTGAATTTAACGATAATTCCCTCATAATACAGGTCTTCAGTATCTTAATGTCTAGGGGAACCGTTTCAGACATGTTCTTTGTTCTTAATGGTAATCAAAATATTTTAGTCTTGAAAGTAAAGGGAACCAGACGTCTTTTACGCTATTAAAATGATAAGGATTCTAAGTACAATATTTCCTATTACTTAACTTTTGTTTGTAGACTGCTGCACTCGTCTAAGGAAACCAAAAAGCGATACTCGCCGGTTTCTGCGATGCCAGCTAAAGATCATAGATGGCTGAAGATGTGAACAGCTCTTTGACTTGTAAGGGAACATATACGCAACTAAACCTATTGACTGATTAAATTGTTTCATTTCCTTTCCCTTGAAAAAACGATAATGCCTTCAGCTTTGTTCATTCCACTGCATAGTGCCCTCGGGTGATGTTCAGTTTATGGTTCTTATTTTTGAACAAGAATTGGGACCTAGTTCTTTGGGACATTTAGCTACTCTCCGATTTAAAGGTTCTCATAATATGTGAAAAAGCCAGAATTTTTCATATTTACTTCGACTTGCGCTATTTGCTGTACCGCAATTAGAGATAAACTTTAGAAAAATATACACAAAGGTGGTAGTTGCCAGCTGAAAACGAAGTAGTAGACCAAAGTTCAGTTTGTAGAAAGATAGACACATAGACAGACAGACAGATAGATAGATAGATAGATAGATAGGTAGGTACGTA
>JANTCA010012237.1:0-26752 GCA_024741275.1 Chironex yamaguchii | reverse complement strand
GCAACTTTGTTGTTCATGGGGACAATAAAAGAAACATAAGGTTAAACTACATTATTGTGGTACAAAACTTGAAAATCGCCTTGAAAATTTGCGACATCGCGCTAAAATCATACTTAAAGGCTTTTAAAGTATGATTTTAGCGCAATGTCGCAAATTTTCAAGGTGAAAATAAGGTTAAGTCGGAAATACGTACAAGATGTCAAGACGTCAATTGACATCATGAGCAAGAACAATGATTCAATGAAAGTGGAAATGAAGTATGCCAACCTGCAAATGAAAAAGGTGTCTCTGAAATTGAAGCATGTTGAAGGCGTCACTATTGATAGCTTTGAGGACACGGCTGCCCACATAGACTATATAGGAAATCAATCAAGAAGAAATAATAGAAAGGTTTTATGAGTCCCTGAAGATTCAAATGAAAGATCTTGGGATGATACAGGCAAAAGGTAAAATCTTTGATCAAGACACATCATAAAATCTCAGATGAGGTTGGCATAGAGAGAGCTCGTCGTGTTGGTAAATTTCAAATGGAGGGTAGGAAATATTCCAGTTGCAGATATCATCCACCCAAATCCAGAGCAATAGTTGCCAAGATTAAATCATGGAAAGGTAAGGAGTAGATATTTAAGAAAGCAGTAAATATGTACCCAACTTCACTCATGTTGGTGAGTGACTTTTCTCAATCCCCATTGGACAGAAGAACAGCCTTGATACCTGACCTTGAAGAAGCCAGAAATAACAGCAAGCATGCTTTTTTGGTAATGAAAAGGCTTATAAGTTCTTACAAACCATCTGATAAACGTCAAGAAGGTGAGAAGCAGCCAGAGATTATCGGCCATTATGATAGGCTCAAAGGTATTGAATAGAAGGATCATTTGCTTTGCCTTTCGTCACATATCTGTGCCTCTTTTTTTCCCCTTTTTTAGAGTTGATAAAAATATGACAAAGAAAAATAAATTCCTTGTGGTATCTGCCACAAATCTGTGTGTGATAATCAAAAGACAGTATTTTGCAATGAATGTAATTTTTATGTTAATATAAAATGCAACAACATCTCTGTTTTGAAATATGAAATTTTTGTAAATGAACCGATAATCTTGCATGGTTTTATGTTAATTGCACAATAGAATGTCGTGCGTCAGTTTTTCCCTTTCGCTCAATAAAAACTGAAATATTACTAAATCTCTTTGATTTTGAAAACCCTCAATTTTTAGTTGTTAAAAAAGCAGGAAAGTTTCTAGAAGATTTTAACAACCTTAACTTTGGTCATTTTAATGTCTCTCGACACAATGTCAATGTAAAATTTAATAGACTTCTTGCTGACCTTGACGAAATTGCTATGAAATGCTACAAAAAACTATCTGTACAAACAATTCAGAAACCGGATTGCCATTGAACTTAAGGAAAGTAAAGCCAAGTATTTCCATGCCTATTTTAATGAAAATAGCAATAACATTAAACTTCTGTGGACTGCGATAAAAGTCATTCATTATTATTAAGAACTCTCATGTAAATGTCATCAATAAACTTAAGGATTCACATGAAAATCTGACAACTGATTCTGCAACTATGGCTACTCTCTCTAATGACTGTTTTGCTAACGTAAGTGATGGTATTACCAAACGAATAACGAGGTCACCAAAATCTTTTTTAGTCTATCTTCAGAATGGTAACCCCCATTCGTTTTTACTAGTTCTCACAGCATCTTATGAAGTATCAGATATAATAGATACACTAAAAACTGGTAAATCCATAGGTCCTAATAGCATACTTTTAAGTTATTAAAATTTTCTCTCCTCGCATCTCTGTTCCTCTGTCTCTAACCTTCAATGAGTCCTTCATGTCTGGTATTGTTCCTGAAAAAATGGAGCTTACAAAAGTTAAACCTTTGGTCAAAAAAGAATTTCCTATGACAGTTTCAAACTATGACCAATTTCTCTATTATCTGTTTGCATTAAAATCTCAGAGAAGTTAATGTAGTAACGTCTATACAATTGTTTAGAAGTTCATAATATTTTGTATAATCTTCAGTTTGATTTTTGTGCCTCTCATTCAACCAATCATGCTTCGATCAGTTGAACAGAATCTGTTAAAAACATTCTGGATGACAAGAAAAATTGGATGTGGCATCTTTCTTGATCTCCAGAGAGCTGTGGACGATGTCAATCACAAAATCCTCTGAAATAGGCTTCAACATTATGGCATTCGTGGTACAGCTCTAAAATTGTTTAAGTCCTGCCTTAGCAGTAGAAGTCAGTATGTAACTGTAAACGGCAGCAACTCGGATCACCTCAGTGTTACTTATGGTGTACCACAGGGCTCTTTCTTGACCCGCTTCTTTTTCTTCTTTGTATAAATAATCTTCCAAACTCATCAAACAAGTTATCATTTTACCTATTTGCTGATGGCACAAATATCTACGTTGAATCTAATAGTGTAAAACAGCTACAAAAGTGGTTAAAAAGAACTGAAGCATGTAAGAAAGTGGTTAGATGCTAAAATGGCGTTAAATGTACATAACACTAATTTAATTATTTTTCATTCCCTACTAAATTCCTTGGCAGAAACTGTTATTATCAGGATTTGCAAGCAACATACAAAACAGACTAAACATGTCAAGTGTCTTGGTCTTCTTCTGGATGAGAATCTCAACTGGAAGTGAACTTTCACAAAATTTAGCAAGAACTTGTGGTATTATTCAAAATCAGGTATCTTTTACCTACTATTGTTTTAGTTTCCTTTCGTATAACTCATTTTTTGCCTCCTTTCTTCAATATGGAATCATTGTCTGGGGTCTTACATCCATATTTAACCGATATATAATCTACAAAAGAAAGTTTTAGAACTAATGCATTCATGAACTTTACTTCTCCATCGTCACCTATTTTTTCTGACTTGAAGATTGTTAAATTGTATGATTTATTTCAACTGAAGTTGCTTTTATTTGTCTCTCAATAGAATATCTGCTTTTGTCTTTCGTAACTTTTTTGAAATTTAGTCAGGTATTTACCAACATGATACAAGACAGGCTCGTTAAGGTAATATTTTCATGAAACGTCATAAAACCTTGCAATATGGTGCACGATCCGTTAGGTACACCGGTGCTAAATCTTGGAATAACATTCCCTCGAACATTAAACAGTCTCCTTCAGTGATGAGTTTTCGTTGTCAACTAAAATTACACCTTTTATCCACCAACTATCAAGTCTAGATTTCTTAGCCTTTTTTGCATCAATCAATCAATCTCAACTAGCTTAAGATATTTCAAATCTACTGATAAGTTTTTAACTAAGGGTGTGCTCTCTCCTCGATTACTTTACCTACTGAGAGAGCTCCTCCTCTAAGAAAATTCTGCTCCATACGAATTTCTGGTGTTTTTATTGTATTCATATTGTAACTTTTGTGATCTTCTGTAACTTGTCATATTGTAATATTTGTAAAATTTGTTAGTTTGAATGATTTAAGTATGTAGCTGAATTTTTAACTGAAACTGAACTGGATTGCCGGGTGTCTCAAGAGGATTCTTCAAGATCACTCGATCTAGTCCTTTTGTATCTATAGGGAAGCCTCCAGTTGAGTCTTCACCTTTTAAAAAATGACGTTTCATGTCTCTGAAGTTTTTCCTGCCTCATCGAAACAATAGTTGAAATGTACTGATGTTTTGGTCCCAAAACATGGCCTGCGCCAAAGTGCGGAAGTACCACCTTAATGGACGCTAGCATACACTCACGTTTTTAACAGCCAGCCATATGTGTTTCATGGTGTCAAAGCCTCTCTGGTACGTGCTGCCTCCGCAATTTAACCCTATTAGGAATTTCCTAGTTTTTACACCACAGTGCAGCCTAGGACTTCCCAACTAAAGAGGATCCCTGATATCAAAAAAGATTCTTTTTTGAGATCAGTGAAGGGGATGACGTTTCATATACCGTTGAAGTATTTTTTTTTGCGTAAAGAGATATATGACCATATGACCATGGTCAATCAAAGGACCTTGAATCAAGGCTTGATGAACTATGATGACATAGTCACCCACTAAAAACTATTTCATATCAGGTTGTCACAAGAAGCCATACACGATCATGAAGGAACGACCGGGTAGATTGATTTTCTCTCTATTTGTACTATGTATGCTGAGTTCCACAACGGCGGAGAGGACGTTTAGACCGAAGACTGAAGCAGACAAAGAGTTTTTTGGGACTGATGAGGAGTCCGAGTACAGAACAAAGTCGACAATGTTTGAAGATGCTCATGGTGAATATTTTCAGCAGAATTCGGCATTCAGTAATAAGAACAGACGGGATACACACAAGGTAAAAACGAAAAAAATTATATCAGATTTAGTATTATTGCTTACTGAATTCTTAGCGTATAGCATTTTGTTTTGTTTTAATATATTAACAATGATATATTAATATATCACTTGAGCTGGGAAGTAACTTCATGATATGGTCTATTAATGAGACTGTAAGAAGGGACTTTATTCCTAACTGAAATCAAAAGCATCATTTTCAAAACTATTTTCTAAAGGATGATGAGATTCACGAGGTGCATCAAACATCAGATGTAATAGGCTATAAACCCTTGTAATCACTTGTTCCCTATATGTACTTTAAAAAATAGCAGAGATCTTACACTCCAACTTAGTTTTCTGTCTCTTAGCTCACACAGCAAGGCTGTGCTCTTTATGCCCATAAAGAGATGTTTCATTCAGTAGATTGGTGTCCAGAGTGGTCAGTACTGGTCAACATTACATGTCCTTTAAATTGCTTTTTTCTATTGATAGTGCTCTCATTGACTAGAGAGCTGGAGATTAGACAGCAAAAATAGAAGTTTGACTGCAATTTTTGCAATTAACTAATATTTTCACATTCCAGTAGCATGCGTTCAAGATAACACAGCTGCAAAATTAGCACTAATTATCAGCAGCAGAAAATTGGCATCGTAATTGCTTTTTTCAGCTATAGTGGGTTTTGATTCTAGTCACCTGACAAGTTTTGAATAAGTATTAGGATGTGGAACCTCATGTGGAGATGTGTGTTTGTCTAACTGGTTTTGTTTAATATCAGACTTGTTGTTGGCTGATCTGTTTACCTTAGGGTAAGTGGGTGTATTAAGAGGACCTGAACAAAAATTGGGAGGGTATTTGTTTCTGTTTAATACTGATAATTTTGTCCTCGTTTGCAGCATTTAGAAATTAAAATGAAGCGAGAAAAAAATAATCATGGAGTACTAGAGATCTTCAGAAAAATCTTTCCTTTAAAAACTGTATAATTTGTGAAAAGCCTTTGCTCTCAAAATTTGGCACTTTGGAGGCATTCCTAACATTACTTGATTTTTGCTGCATTCTATGTTGTTTTGCGCTTGATTTATTTTCTCTCTTTTGTGCCTCCTTTTGTAAATTGCCACTCCTGAACAGCTGCAGTAAGCTGACAAGCTTACTGTAGACGGACTGTTTTTTGATGCACCTTTTCTAGCACGTTCATCGGTAATTGAGTAAGAAGTACTCTCGTTTACAGAAATCTCCAGGTATATTGGCCTTTTTTGAAGATGTTCAGAGAAGTATTAAAGGACAACTCCTGTGAAGTATTATAAAGCATCTAATACAGATAACCTAAATAAGGTTGTTCAAATACTTAATCAACATTAACACCACTATTGCGTATACCGTGATAACTGGTATCCCTGTCAGCATTTTCAAATCCATCTAACAGTGTGCACACACTTTCTAAAGATGTGCGCTTATTTGAAGAATATTCCTATTGTCCTAATCTTAACACAATACAAAATAGTCTTTTTTCAGATTAGAACACAATATACAACATTGCCCTCCACTGGTGAAAATGTCAGGAGTTGAAGAAATATAGAATTATCACATAAATGAAGTCATGAATCAAAACACTCAGGTGGGCATCTTATTCTTCGTAATCAGTGTAGTGCAAAGTTGTGTGAGTCCTCAGTGTCAGATGGTGGAGCATCCATTTGATTGGTCTCTGGCTGGTCATTCATTACTACGGTCTTTTGTGGAACATATTGAGGATTTTGGGTCTCAGGCTATATGCAAGGGGCAAGCTTGCTTAGGGATACTGTAGTTCTGTAACCATCATTGTACTGAATATGAGCATAATTGGGATTTGCTTCTAGAGGATCTACTTCATCAACAAAGGGTTCATATTTTGATTGAGAGCCATGTAGTTTCAAATAAACAGTTCCAGGAGCTAACTGTGACAGTACCTAATGCTGATCAATGTGCAAAGTTAAAGTCATCCATGTGGGGTTGTATTTGTAGCTGTACAGGCAGTGATGTAATTGAATGTAATGCATCTGGTGGAATCATCCCAGCACTTTAAATGCAGATGTTTTGATGCAAGAGTTATTGGTTTCAAAATGGTTGCATTATACCGTTTGCACTACCCATTTCCATCTGAATAGTAAGGAGTATATCGTGGTAGATGGTTATATTCCTTTGAAATTAATACTAAGGCTCTCCAACAGTGAGTGGCTTTGATAAGCCTTTTCTCTTCTGGTTTGAAGAAAGGTGGTTTATTTTAAGCACATATCTTACAAGAGGATATCATGTTATGGACTTCATCCAATACTCCTATTGCTCCAATAATATTGTGACTATTGTGAAATAAAAGCTTTAGCATCTACATGTTCCTGTGGCAGTTTTCGTGATCAGGCCTTTAGAGAGCATCTTGTTTCAGGACTTGATCTGAAGATATGTAAATCTCAAAGCCACCTCCTCACCATCCATGAACTCATTTTTGAGATGGCAAGGACCAAATGTACAGCTGATGAATTAGCATCTTTCAGTATTATACGAAGCTTCCTTCTGGAAGGCATACAATGTAACACATTTGAGAAGACAGTTCATGCATACCATGTTCAGTAGTTATTGATTGTTGTTCAGTTTGCATTTGTTTGGACTCTCGGTTTATTTTTTTTATCCCTTTTAGACTTCTTTGTAGTAAAGGATGTACATCCAGCCTTGCTGGGACATGATTGGTTATAGTATATTATTTCAAATAATGTCATTTCCAACTCACCATGTACTACCAACAATATTGCTAACAGTAAGCCTTTGGCAAAAGTGCCAAGTTCACCAGTCCTCCCTAGCAAGTTAAATAGTCTGCTACCCAGCTTTTTGATAGTTCCTCAGAGGTTATGGTAGGGTTTGTAGCTAGCCTCAGGTTAAAGCCAGGGGCTAAGCTTGTTTTTCATGAAGCTTGCCTGACAGGTCGAGACGGAATACTCTAGATTGATTAATGCTAATGTTTTGTCACATGTTACATACAGTGAATGGGCATCACCAGCTGTCTGTGTTAAGAAGCTCAAAGGGTGGGTACGTTTTTGTGGTGATCACAAAAACTTTAATGTCTGGAAGACAATGGGTACAAATTGGCAAACATTTAGGATATGTTGGCAAAACTGGTTATGGATGGTAACCAACCTAGGTTTTTTCCACTCTAGATTTGACAGGTGCGTTTAACCAACCAGTGCTTGATGACGAATCATCAAAATTGTCAACCCTTAATACACATAAAGGCCTGTTGGCAGCAGAATGTCTGAGTTTTGGTGTAAAAAACAGCAGCATCTATTTTTCAGGCCACAGTGGATACGATTTTGTCAGGATTACCAAATGTATTTCAGCAAATACATTGACAAACATATAACTACTTTGTCTTTAGTTTTTGACCATTTTTTAGTAAACATAACATCCATCTCAAGGGAAGCAAGTGCAAGTTTTCACAAAAGGAGCTGCAGTACCTGGGTCAAATGCTGTCATGAATCATTTAGATTGTTGAAGTCAAAGGTGTCAACACTGTAGCTCTTACTTCTGTCTCAGAGCTAAAATCGTTTGTGAAAATGGTCAACCTTTGCTGTAAGTTTCTCCCTAATTTGTCAAGTAATCTGCATCCTTTGTTTACCATGCTTAAACAGGGCACCTGGTGACAGAGGTCACAAGCATGTCAAGAAGCATTTGTAATGACTAAGAATTGACTTAGTAGTGGTAAAGTCTTAGTTCATCATGATCCAAGTAAGCCTTTAGCCGTATCTGTCAATGCTTCTCCAAATAGTATTGGGATGATGCTGAGCCATATCATGTCTGATGGATCTGACCATCCAATTGCTTATGCTTCCTTTACTCGAAATCCAGCAGAACGTAACTGTGCTCAAATTGAATGGAAAAGTCTAGCTGTAATTTTGGGGGTTAAGAAGTTTTATTATATTTGTATGGTAGACTCTTTACCCTCATTACAGATCCCAGTCCCTCACACCTATTTTTGGATCAAAAGCAGGCATCCCTGGCTTTGGCCGTTGCTAGAATGTGGCATTAGGCATTATTACTTTGTGGTTATCGCCATAAAATTGTTTATAGGTCATCAGCAAAGAATGCCATTGCTGACCTTTTGAGTTGTCTACCTGTCTCTAGCAGTGTGGAAGTTGATCCTGATGAAAATTATGTTCATTTTACTGTTGTTTCACAGTCCTTTCACATGTGTATGATTTTACCTTAGTCAGGATGGCCTGAAAGTTGCCTTAGTCCAGTTTTCAAGAATTATTGGATCCATCACACTGAGCTTACCATTGAGGCACAATGTTTGATGTGGGACCATAGGGTCATTTTACCTGAAAAGCATTGGAAACAAATGCTGGAAGAGTTGCTGCCTGCCATCCAGGCATGAGTCGCCTGAAAGCCCTAGCCGGCTTTGCCTAGCAGGCAGCTGTTATGTATGGTGGGAAGGTTTAGACAAAGATATGAAAGACATGGTTCAAGCTTTTCCTCATTGTCTTAGGATTCACAAAATGCCTGTTAAAGCACTACTTTTGTTATGGTCATGGGCTTCTGAGCCATGACAACATATCCATAAAGATTTTTTCTGAAATGAAGGGTAAATCCTTTTTATTGGTGGTTGATAGCCACTCCAGATGGTTTAAGATGTTTCCTATGGTAAGCACGACTGCTCAAGCAACTATGACTAAGCTGTGATCCTTATTCTCTTCCTTTGGTTTTCCTCTGTAGGTTGTTACAGACAATGGTCCACAATTTATTGCTGTGGAGTTTACATCATTCTTGTGTGCCAATGGTATTAAACATACCCTCAGTCCCTCCTTCCACCCTGCTATGAATGGATTGGTTGAACGTCATGTTCAGACATTTAAGCTTACTTATTCTTGTATTCCATTTAAGGTTGCCCTGCAGCATAGAGTTACAGCAGTTCTTTTTTCATATAGGAATACCTCCATTCGACTACAGGTCAGACCCCAGCCAAGCTCTTTCTCAAGTGCTCGTCCAGAACCACTTTTACCTTGGTCAAACCAAATTTAAAGCAAACTGTTGAAGACAAGCAAATTGTCACCAAGGCTAGTCAAGACCACAACAAAGGTCCGTCCTCATCCTTTGACTTGTACTAGCCAATACTAAGAGAGAGGCAAATGCATTTTGCATTGTTAAACCTATTAAGCAATAAAAATGATATTTTTGTTGGTAAGGGAATAGACCATTTTTTCTTGAGAGTAGTTCAATGAATTGAGGTTGAAACAAAAAAAATTGTACTAAATCTATGCTTAGCTGGTTTTCTAAAGTACAGACTCTTTCAATGTCAATTCTGCTATTTTGATAGCAGATTGTCGAGATATGTCAATTCTGCTATGGTGAGTATGGCAACCAAAATAACTTAAAAGCAAAATGTGATGCAAATTCATTTCTATTCACTTCTTTAATACCCCTGGTGCTCTATTCGTTAGGCAGTGCTATCTAATTTTTGTACTTTGGTTAAAAACATTCTGCATTAAAAGAACTGGAACCTGACAGATCTGAGTGCAGCAAAGAATGCTTTAAAGTGCACATATGGATTACATTTGAGAATGGTGTAGGTGAGAACTAGAAATGTGACATTGAAATTGAACTGGAAGTGCTGCCATGAAAAGCAAGTGCTGGCATTAAGACTTGGCCAAGGAAAGATTTACTGAAAGTTATTGAAATGTTAAAAGAAGTTCAATGCAATATTTTTTGGTAACAACTGGGCACTCGATCCTGACCAGAAAACTTAGGGTTAACATGGCAAGTGAGAAAATGACATCCACTTGTTTAAGACTATGTAAAAACTTCTTACATTTAGGGAGAAAGATGGCCTCAAGATGGGATTTTGCAGATTGATCGAAAGTTCAATGCTGATTTAAAAGCAGACCCAAAGCTATAAACCATGCTGTATCTCAGGGCTTTGCTATGTCCTGGCTAATAATTCACCTACTCTTTACCACCTTTACGTGGTACCAGTCGACAGTGTTTACTGTAATGAACATGTGTAGGATTTCCATGGTACATACATGCATACCACATGTGAAGTTATTAAGTTGTCACGATGGTCACATATCTGAGAGAGGAGCTGATGTTTTACTGTTTTAATACCTAAAAAAAGAAAAGAGTAACCATCTAATATGAGTAAAGATCTTTGAATAAACCATTATACAAAGCCCCATTTTTGTAAATTCATAAAATTGAAATTTGAGTTTTTGAAATTGATATTTGCTGTTTTTGATTTTGAATAGGTGATTTTATTTACTGGTCTCTTAAATTGTCATCATCACAACCTGTTCCTCAAGAATGTCTCCTAGCAAATGTTTTCTATCAATCAAGGTACCACATGAACAGTTTTACACACACCCCAGGTCACAACTAACAAATTTAGTGACAAATTTAGTTATGCTAGGATAGTCACAAGCAGGAAAAGTTGAGAGTAGTATTGAATTTTTCATTACCTCCTATAACCATGGTATCAGTAACAGTATGGACTGCCAATGTTCAGCCTTCATAGCTAACCTTGGTCCAGGTTCAACAGGCTGTTCAATTGCTCAGGAACAAAAAATCATCGGCCTTCTAAGGCATGAGAGGATAAAAAACACATAGCAAACATAGTTAAACCTCACCGTAATTGTACCCATGTTTAAGAGGAGTGATAATAATGATGTTAGAAAGCATTGTTTTGCAAATTTAGTTTGTCTAACATGTTTGAAATTCTACTTCCTCTGCAGCTCATTTTTTGTGAAGGAGCTGTGGAAGAGTGAGCAACTCAGATTGAACACAAGGAACATAATTTATTGACCAGATTTTCACTCTAATCCAAAGCTAGGCATCAGGACATGTTGATTTTGTACCTCCTTCTGCCTCAGTAATCAGTTTGATGATTATTTATCATGGCATTATGTTGTACACTATACATTTATTTTATCATACAGGACAACTTATGGGTATATACTATCTTGATGCAACTTAATGCTTAATGATTCTTTTAATGCAGAATTTGCTAATTGCCGGTATGTATTTGTCTTTCAGGGTCATGAGCTTTCTTGCCCTATTGATTTGGAAAAGTTAAAAAAGCAACATAGTATTCTTCGTGAGGATTTTCTGCATTGTAAAGTCAAATTGAAACAAACTAATGCTTGCCAAATTACTGTTTACAAAGAGCTTATAACAATTTTAATAAATAGACTGGTAACACTTATGCAAAAGATACAAGGAGCCAGGTTTGAGTTGTCACTTTCAGACAAAGATTTTCGTTCGTTGGGTTATTTTCTTGGCACTGAATTACCATCAACACGTGAATTGCAACAAGTAACTGGAATTTTAAAACAGATGTTGGAGAGTGCTTCTATTATCAAGAATTACAAAAGGAACCAGCATTTTGATGAGCCTCAGACACCAGTCTTTCTTTATGGAACAGTTATTTTCTGTGTTATAGCTTTATTAGTTCTTCTTCTGCATTTCAGAAGACAAATTTCCTTTTTTGCACTTGTTTTCTGGTTTTTCATGACTGCATTTATCCTAAGCATACCGTGGGAATGGTATCGTCTTTACAGAACACAAGTAGCAAAAAAGATTGCCGACACAATGTCTTCAGTGCCAGCTGAGTGTTTTCCAGAGAAATTGTCAGTGTATGGATCATTTAAGCTCTGGATAAAGGATATGTTTACTGTCAGAGATAGTGATTGTATGAAGTATCATCAGTCTGTTATGGTTGATCCATTCTGGGAGGTTTCACCATTACAGGTAAGTAGATGCACATTTTGTTTAGATGTCAGTGAAAATTATTAAATTGTAATTGACCAATATGGGTTATTTCAAGAACGAATAACATTGTGATTTAGTTGCAAGTAAAGCTTGGTTGATGTCTTCGTCATCATTAGTAGCTCTTCTGTTTTAGTAGGCTTAGGTGGAGTTTACTTGACTGTGTCATACATCACGGCCACCATCATTCTTTCAAGTTTGTATGGGCAATAATAAAGTCATACTTTTGATTTGTAAATTCCTGTACTTTGAGAGACGACATGCAAGAAAGCAAATATTTACAACTGCAAGATGGTTCTTGCCTGCTACTGTTCAAACACTCGGCAAATCTAGTGGAGACATGCAATGCATTGATCGACAAATTTCTTTTCTTTTATAAATTCTAGTACCATCTCGCATGGTTTTGAGTGGACTAGAAGGAGACATTTGTCAGAACACTGAGCTGATATTGTGTAGAAAGCTGTAACATTATACTTTTACAAAATGGATGGGTTGATAGAGTACATTTCGTAAACACTTCTATGTGGAAGACGAACAAACGTCAAAACAGAGATTGATGTTTGCTTTTAAAATTTCCACTGACAAGTAGCCCAAATATTATTTTGATGTGCAAACTATGATGTATGTATTTTAAATTGCAGACATTTTGATCTGTGGTGTTTTGAACTCATTAAAGACGGGGATTTGGATTTTAAAAGAATTCTAGAGCTAAGGCGTTTTCCTTTTTTATGTAGGCATTCTCAGCTGCTATAGCTAATTTCGTTGTGGCACCATTGGAAATTGCAATGGGAGGTATTGGCAAGGCATGTCGAGCATTGTTGAAGGAGTTACCAGCACAATGGCAGGTTCCTGTCTTTTTCACTATTTTTGTCAT
Source organism: Chironex yamaguchii (assembly GCA_024741275.1). Lineage (NCBI taxonomy): Eukaryota > Metazoa > Cnidaria > Cubozoa > Chirodropida > Chirodropidae > Chironex > Chironex yamaguchii. Next base: position 13,808 of record JANTCA010012237.1, on the reverse strand, counting down.
TATAGTCGTCTATATCATTTCTCGCAGTGACCTTGAACTTGCCCTTCCTTTCGTAAGAATGGGTATACGTCGAGGTTTAGCTGCTCGTACTGTTGAAGGTAATGTGCCTAATATACTTAGGCATTTGGAGCAGCCGGCTCCTAGGGTGACACTTGAAGCTCAGGAGGCTTATCAGAGAAATGAAACCAATTTAGAGGGCGAACGCGCCACCAGGAATAACGAAAGATCCATAGTACAAAGGACTGTTATTAGAAGGAGACAACCAGCAACTTCTGATGAAGCAGACGGTGTAGTTGAATCGGTAGGATTTCACTCATCGGGTCAAGATCAGTCGACAGCTTGGAGTGAACCTGTAGTGCCGTCACTTCATTTTGAGCAACATACCAAAGCTCGCAAGGGCGCAAGAGATTACTGTGCCACTTGCCATCAAGACACTTCTATCGAGTCCCCTGAGACTATTCAAGGTAGTACCACAGCTCCCATATCAGGCCAGGCCAGCCTACGAGTACCTACGGAACATTCAGACAGCTCACTAACGAATTTTGAGCCTGGTGGTGTCAATAACGTATTAAACTCACAGGATGATACTAGTCGGCATTCTCATACCGACGCATCTTTGGTGGAAAAGCAAGTTTCGGTGGAAGAAGTAGACGACAAGTCGTCAAATGACAACACAGTTACTTAGTAGCTACAATCAAAAGCTTGTAGAAATCGAGGGGTGGGTTGTTAACGAAACCGTTGGTTCCTTGGTAGAAGGAGGCTATTTGACGTAGGCTTCCTTTGTTAGAAGGCGGATTGTAAACATAGTTTTGTCTTTCTGGTTTCAGAAGTTTGCTTTATGAAAGCGAAACTGCTTTTTTTAAACCATAAGATAGTGGCTGTACTCCTTCTTTTATTTCAATTCTTTGTTGTATTCTTGAAAGGGTACTTGGGAGCATACCGGTTTGTACATAAAATCTTGTAATTTTGATACAAATGTTGTGTTCTTCTCAGTGGTGGCCTGGCTGGGGGGTAGGTGACCGTGGCCCCCGGCAGATATATCAAGGGGTGACAAAGTTTAGAAGGGGCGCCAAAATCTAGAAGGGTTTTGATCGCGCTAAACTATCCTACTACTATCTAGCACAGTGTGCCAGGTTAAGGTTTCCAATGGTGCCATTTTCAAGACATACAAGAGCGTTTTCATTAAAGATAGCCATGTTCATTCTTTGCCTCAAGTTGCTTTCTTCGCCTCCTCCAACAGTACAAGACATCTCATGATCGTCAGAGGGCCTTTGAAAGGTTAAGCCAGATATACAAGCTGGACTGTTACAGATGCGCTGATGAGCTATTTAGCTTTTCCAAGAAGTTTAGTCTGGTCTTCCACTATAAAGATGACACAGATATTGATGATGATATTCATGAGGATGATGTTGATAGTGCTAATGGTGATGCCGATGCTCTGTCTGCCAATTTCATAGATGAGGAGGATGGTGCAAAAATCAGGGCGGGGAGGGTCATAGGTGCCGATAAAATGGTGACAGGTAAGAGTTACAGTTGAAACAGTGGGTAGTTAGAACATGTCCACCTTTCTTCATTGATGTACTTGCTATCAGCTGTCCCCAGATTTCAAGTTGATAGACTTATCTCCAACGCTTTGTCTGGTGTATTCCATTGCTGTGACCATCCCTGTTAGCTCCACTACTGCAGAAAGGTCCAGCAATGAAGAGGATTAAAACGTGGATAAGATCAAGCATGATCCAAGATAGATTAGAATCCTTGCTCAAAATGACCATCGAAGAAAATTTTGCTGCCCCTAGATGGATATTATTGAACTTTTCGGAAAAATCTCAAAGGAACTTTCAAAAGCTCGTAAAAAGGAAATTCTGAATATTATCATTTTCCTGACTTAAAGATTTAAAATACTAGGAAAATAGGCTCCAAAATCCCTGTTATAACATTTTTAGTCTGATTCGTAGAACATTTCTCGTGTCACGGAAACTAATGTAGCCTGAAATGATAAGTCAATTTCTTTCTTTTTCCTTTTTAATGTCTTGTTCAGCAAATTGTGCTCATATGGGGATCGGTTTTTCCATCCCCAACCTTGTTAAAACCTATAAGTCGTAAGAAATTTGCCAAGGTGCCAATCTCCTCATAAGCTTGACAATTATGTTTTTCTGATGAAGGGGCGCCATTTCCCTGCCAACCCCCCCCCCCCTCTCTCTCTCCTGACGAAAAAAGCCAGGCCGCCATTGGTTCTGCTTCTGAATCTAATTTAATAACAACAGTATACCGAGTTTTATTGGCCTGTAGATTCGCTCGATAGAGATCATAAGAAGTATAAGTCGACTCCTTAATTCAGCCACTAAGGCTACACTATCTACTATCCAAACAGCTACAAGGGGAAAACCACTTTAAAATTGGTCAATAACATATGTAGTTAACAATACATAGAAAGGCCGATCAAACCGATAAGGAAAAAAGTAGTCAAAATTATCAATAATATTTTAATAGTTCTTTAAGTCTTTCTGCCTACAGAGTACTGGTTTTCTTGTTTTAATGTAGACAGACTCAAATACACCTAGATGAAAGGAAGATCTAGCTGTGCCAATTATCCGAAAATTCTCGTCCTTATACATTTGGCGCCTTATGAATTTTCTAGTAAATGTTGGCCTGGAGTAGAATCGCATGTTTTGGTAGTCATTTTCACTTTGCAAGCGCGAGATGGCTGTTCTCTTGGAGGAATTGATGCTTGGCGTACACTACAAATGGAACATGTTGTTCGATCCTGTCACCCAAGAAGTGCGACCTACATACCAAGCTTCAGATCAGCACAGAAATTTGTGTGGTAGGTACACAATCTTTGTGAATGGATGGCAAGATCTTCCTAGTCGTGAAAACAATTCTTGGATTGACAGCAGAGAAACACTTAACTACAGCCTTTCTAATCTGTTTCTATGCGGATAGAAACATTGCCTAGCTAAGGAAGTTTTAAGTATATAGGACATTATTGAGGCCCAAAAGATTTTTCGGTTGCAAAATTAGTAATTTTTTCTCGAAGAATTATACTTTCGTTTCTGACGATTCATGCACTGAAGAGTGTCAGACGAAAAAAGCTGACAAAAAAATAGTTAAAACGCAAGCTGTCATGGGGATAAAAAACGCTTACATTTCTTAAAATTATTTTCATATGAAAGAGGTCAGAAAGCAATCTGATTTTGTGACCAAGTGACAATCATATGCGTACAATTATGTTGGAAAAAAATGTGTCCTGGGTGGATGATTACGCTATGATTTTGACTGTTAAAAATTGGTCTAAAATTTAGTTGTGCTTAAGAAGTAAATGTATTTTTACAGTGAATACCCCATTATAAATGGTATTTTGCACACCTGAGATGCAGACTTGGCCTCAGAGATATCATTAGTCTAATTCGTAGAACATTTCTCATGTCACGGAAACTAATGTAGCCTGAAATGATAAGTCAATTTCTTTCTTTTTCCTTTTTAATGTCTTGTTCAGCAAATTGTGCTCATATGGGGATCGGTTTTTCCATCCCCAACCTTGTTAAAACTTACAAGTCGTAAGAAATTTGCCAAGGTGCCAATCTCCTCATAAACCTGACAATTATGTTTTTCTGATGAAGGGGCGCCATTTCTTTGCCGACCCCCCCTCTCCTGACGAAAAAAGCCAGGCCGCCATTGGTTCTGCTTCTGAGTCTAATTTAATAACAACAGTGTACCGAGTTTTATTGGCCTGTAGATTCGCTCGGAGTCTTTTTGTGCAAAAATGAGGAAAATGAACCTCATCAGAACACTTGTCTATAGAGCACTTCGTGTGTGTTCCAAGTCTAAACTCGGAACTCGGGAAAATAAAATCAATTCTACTTGAAAACGGGTACCCAGAGGATGTTTCTAGAATTTTTCAAGACAAGATCACCGACTTGTTCCTCCGAATTCCGTATCACCTGCTGTTTATGCTCATGAGCATAGTTCCTCTGTAACTTTTTTTATTACATACGAAACACCCGTTCAGTTAATGTCATAGAGAAACGTATTGGACGTAGCGTTAAGAAACGCAAGACGTTATCTAAAGAAGCTGATTCAAAACATAATTTATGTACTTTTAATATAGTTGTTACGTCTAGTTGCATTACGTAAAAATTTAACGTTAACAATTTCCCACGGTAATTATTTCAACCCCTCGGATTATTAATCTTTCACCCCCTTCATCCGATGTATCCAATATCCAATAAACTAGGGTAGGAAGCTTTCTAAATGTGGATGGTACTGGTACTACATTTTTGCCACGATTCAAGATGGCCGCTGTAAAAACTGCCTCTTTTATCACTACAAAAGTCATTGTAAGTTAGATACCTATCTCCTTATGACGCTTTTATATCACTGAATGGACATACGATATCTCAACTACGGTGTTTGGTGGTAGGCTGCTACCTCAGCGAACGGATGGTTTCTAAACAGTTTCGCCGTATCCGATGCCCCTCATGTGGCTTGGGTTAACCCGTGGCATATGGTAGTCAGGCACTTGCCAAAGATGCTAAGAGGCGGATTCGAATCCAGACCTTCCTGATCAGAGCGCAAACGCTCTAACCCCGCGGTCACTTGCTCGTATTAGATCAATACTAAACGTTGAAATTGCGCGATTTTGAATTCGAGTTAAATGGAACGAATACATGTTTGGGATAATTGCTAAAATATTAACATATATGGAAGATAGAGAGAATTCTTTAAAAAGGGCAAACTCGAGAGTCATAACTATTGTCCCTTTTAAGACCAAACTTAACACATCGTGCAGCAGAAACAACAGTATCAATGCTGCCGCTTCTTATATTTTTAACAACCTTATTGGGGTAAAAATTGACTAGAAATATTGAGAGATTGCGCTGAAAACTTACTTTTTTCGTTTAACACGCTTTTATCTTTTGTCTTTTTCTTTATTATTTATAGCTAGTTCCCACCCACCTTTCTTATAAAAATGTTATCATATATCTACAGGGACGCAAATGAGGGTGTATGTGGGGCTTACACACCCCAATAATTTCAACACTTGGTCCCATTCGCAATTTGATGGTGGCAACCGATCAAATTGATCTGCAGCATGTTTTCACGAAATGGACAAAATTTGGACGCTTAGTCAGACTATGAGAAATTAACGAAGTTCGTTCAAGTGCATTATTTATCTGTTTTAATTATTCAAAAGATGTAACACTATTACGGTTTATCTGCCATACATCCTGTTCGGTGCCCATTCCAACTAGCACTTTTACCTATATCTATATCTAAATCTACACCTTCACCTACATTCAGTATGAAAATAGGATAAGGAGCTTAGGTGATGTAAGTAACTACTTGAAGGCAATCTATTATTGAAGCCAGCATGCCTAAGTTGTACTCACTAAATGAACATGGCTTAATGTTTTTTGGTCTATGATTGAGTTTGTATGAGCAACCTTCCATTCTTGGAGAACGAATTTGGTGAGATTTTGAATGGACGCCCTTAATGTCTTGGTCGGGGAAGATGGCTAAGATGTAACTTGATTTGAGTCGCAGTTATGTTCAGTTCAGATTTATTTTCGTTTACTTATGGCTAAGGAAACTAGAGCATACTTTGACTTATTGTCTTCTTCTGTAAACTAAGATATTTTTACTGTTTTTTGACGCTTTGAGAAGGAAACTAGCTACCTACGACGACAATAATTTTCGCGAAATGTACATGCTAAATCTCGTTTCAGTGTTATGCGCGGCGTAGGATGCGCGAACTTCAAGGGAAATGCGAGAGCGGCAACATCCACTTTGCAGAAATCGGTTCGTTGTGGCGAAAACGCCCCTAAAAAATTGCGTTTGCTCCGTTGTATATCTATCCTTTCCTTTCTGATGATTCAGTGTCAGATAAAAATAACTTTTAAGTATTGTGACAAAGTTTATCTACGTACATCTTTGGGTCAAAACTTCGCCAAATAGAGGTCATACGAAGTATAAGTCAACTCCTTAATTCAGCCACTAAGGCTACACTATCTTCTATCCGAACAGTTACAAGGGAAAATACACGTTAAAATTGGTCAATAACATATGTAGTTAACAGTACATAGTCAAAATTATCAATAATATTTAAATAGTTCTTTAAGTCTTTCTGCCTACAGAGTACTGGTTTTCTTGTTTTAACGTAGACAGACTCAAATACACCTAGATGAAAGGACGATCAAGCTGTGCCAATTATCCGAAAATTCTCGTCCTTATACATTTTGGCGCATTCTGAATTTTCTAGTAAATGTTGGCCTGGAGTAGAATCGCATGTTTTGGTAGTCATTTTTACTTTCCAAGCGCGAGATGGCTGTTCGTAGGAGGAATTGATGCTTGGCGTACAGTGCCGGGAACATGTTGTTTGATCCTGTCACCCAATCTTTGAGAAGTGTGACCGACATACCGAGCTTCACATCGGCACAGAAATTCATATACTACTAAGCTTTTTGTGTGGGACGTACACAGTCCTTGTGAATGGATGGCAAGATCTTCCTAGTCGTGAAAACAATTCTTGGATTGACAACAGAGAAACACTTAACTACAGCCTTTTCTAATCTGTTTCTATGGGGATAGAAACATTGCCAAGCCAAGGAAGTTTTAAGTATACAAGACATTATTGAGGCCCAAAAAATTTTTCGGCTGCAAAATCAGTGATCTTTTCTCGAAGAATTATACTTTCGTTTCTGACGATTCATGCTTTGAAGAGTGTCAGACGAAAAAAGCTTTTAAATATGTTTTGAGCGCTGTCGCAAATTTTCAATGCGATTTTCAAGTTTTGTACCACAAAAAGATTGAACATAGTTTATTGCTTCCAGGAAAAGTGGAATCGAAAGTAAGATGAAAATCTATTCCAAGGTGCAAATACATTTGCTGAAATTACATACAAGGTGAAAGCTGAAGCATTAATAGTTAGATTCAAAAATAACTGCAGGCATTTTGACTCTAATTTTTACCTCCGCCGCCAGGGTCATGTTTTATGCTTTGTAAAAAGACCTCTAGGTCTTACCATATGAATTCAACTAAAGTCTGGAAATCTCCCATAGTGACCGACTCGGATTTGGCTAAAAAAATTTGTACTGATACCTTAGAATACATTATGAAAATGTGCAAAATATTTTGTCAAAATTTTAAAGGGTTTTTGTGCTATGGCTTTTCAAAATAGGGTGGTATATCCCATTTTTGATCTTCACGAATCGCGCATGTTTACGAACAGCCATATTTGGATGTCAATATCAAAAACACTAAATCGGTTCAGAAGAAGATGCCTTCATTTGGTCTTTGAACGCAATTCTATCTACATTTTTGGATAAACTGTCTTACTAAATTGTGGAGGTTATCAAATCTATGTGCTCAGAGTAGAAACACCTCACATTTTTCTCCATTTCTGACAAAAAAGTAGTTAAAACGCAAGCTGTCATGGGGATAAAAAACGCCTACATTTCATAAAATTATTTTCATATGAAAGAGGTCAGAAAACAATTTTGTGACCAAATGATAATCATGTGTGTACAATTATGTTGGAAAAAAATGGTTGTCCTGGGTGGATGATTACGCTATGATTTTGACTGATAAAAATTTGTCAAAAATTGCAATTTTTCACTCTGAGCCATTTTTAGAGCTCCATTACTCCTAAATTATGATTTCAATGCTGCCCAAAAACATTTCATAGATAGTCATGTGCCTAAATAGAAGGAATGTAGCCACAATAAACAGTTGTGATTTATTGTAGCATGACTGTTTCAACCGACAAATTGAAATTTTCATTTTCGCACATAATGAAACCACTACTTTGGAGGCCAATGCCTCAAAAACTAGAGAAGATAGGACTTTTCTGATGGCAGATCCTAAAAGCCTGGTTGCTAATTACGTACTGTACTACTTTTCAAGCTTCTTTTTCCCTCAAGATATTGGCATCTAAATATGGCTGTTGTTAAACGTGCACCATTTGCGAGGGTCAAAAATGGGGTATATCACCCTATTTTGAAGAGCCACCGCACAAAAACCCTTTAGAATTTTGACAAAATATTTTGCACAGGTTCATCATATATGTTAAGGTATCAGTACAAATTTTTTAGCCAAATCCGAGTCGGTCACTATGGGACCTCTGGTTGAGCTCATATGCAATGACCCTTAGGCAATGTTGAAAATGGGTCTGAGAACAAGTTTCTAGATTTTATGGATGTTTCAGGGAACTGCCTGGATTCTCAAATCTTTCATGGATTTCATTTGGGGTTGCGAGATAGAGCTTTTTTAACATATGCACACCAAAGCTCACACTTCATGGTGTAGTTAGTTACACAAAACCCCTATTTTAAGTCAATTCACTTTGTAGTATTTTCTTCTTCTCTCTCATCGTTTTCCGTGCCACGTTTCTCTGTCTTTGTTCTAAGCAGCCTTTTCCAAGTCAGCTCGTGACTAACCTTTAATTGCATCCTTTTCAGCAGTATTTACATCGTAGCCTTTCTTTCATCCTTTTCTGTATCGTGCGTGGGTATCTAAGTATGTACTTAATGTGTGTACACCCCTATTTTTGAGATTAGTCTTTTCGCTGTTTTCATTGACTTTGATTGGTTAATTCCTTGTAAGTTCCTTTTCCCATATCATATATATACAAGAAATTTTATTGCAAATTTAATCTACTTTCAAGCGATTCAGCTGAAGTAATTCCATGTTGTCTTACGGGAGTTTATACCATAGAAACAAGTTGCATTTTATCGTCTATAATACTCTGCCGCTACAAATTGACAAAAATACATGATTAACCGCCAATAGGTTCTAAAAGATGTCACAGATTAATCGACAATCTAACATTATTCCAGATATTATTACCCAGAATACGAAGTATGGGGGATCGTTCGAAACATGACTACTCCTTAATAACAAATTAAGGCGTAGACATGCAAGAAACGCCAAACGAAGCATACCCAAGACACTGGGGAGTCAAATATGTATATTCCTCGCACACATTTAAATTAGTATTATGTTAAGTATTCTAGATGAAAGAAGGAAGGACTACTGTTTCTTGCGCAAATCGAAATATTGGGGACGGTGAGCCGCTTGGCAAAAGTCTACGTTCTCCAAGAGCTGCAATTTTTCTTTTAATTTTGTCATTTTCAAATAACTTTTCATTGCATTGTTTTGAGCTCAATATTGTCACTTTACTAGCATGAATATGACCTTGTTGTTAGATTGTTCATAGCCGCAGTTATTGCTCAGAAATCAAGGGACTTTGATTTTGCATTTTGATGCTATTTATTCCTTTAATTCTATCATTTATAAATAACTTTTCATCGCATTGTTTTGAACTAGACTGTTGCAAATCCCTGGATAATTGCAGGTAACACGTCTTGCTTAACGACTCTTGGCATGAATATGACTTAGTTGTTATATTGTGCATAGCCACAGTTATTGCTTAGAGAGGTCTGAAGAACGGCGACAGTGTTTGTAGACGTACTCGTGACTCTTTGACTCCTCAGGTAGAAGGGTTTTAAAAGTGCCTAGTGAGTGATACTTGGAAACAAATATACGTTATTCGCCACGTAACGAGTGGTCTTATCGTAATCCAAAAGATTATGTTATGGCGTCGATCGATTAAATATACACTTGAATAGACACGCTTTTCAATAACCTGGCTAGAATGCTGCCTCTTAAACTTCTACCACCATCGCCTAATTTCATAAGGCATGGTCAGGTTACCCCCAGTATATAACGTTACCCCAGAATGTCAACCCAGGCCCATATCAACATAAAACACTACAACATTAACTCAACTGAATTAAGAGCCATAAACTCAAGCATCGTATCAACCACAATTAATGTCAGGAAATCAGGAAGAAACACATCGTCATCTAAGACATCGTCTTAACGGTGTTAACGGTGCTAACGCAATCAATTTCAAGAAATAGTGAGGGTTGAATACTGTACCTGAAATATATTCTGGAGTAACAAAAGGTAGCCAATGCCGTACTTAGCGGAGAGGTAGGGGGTTAGTTGCCCCCCAGAAATTTTCAATTACGTTTAAGGTTTTTGATAAGGACTTCTGAAGTCATAAAGAACTATCCCACAACTTAGCATATATCGGAAGATGTCACCTAATCAGTTTGTTCGCGTATAAAAAGGTGTTTTCTGGTGATGTAAAGACGAGGGTCAAACAAATTTTTCCCCAAATGCCCCCCCCCCTCCCCGTGGTGAAGATATCCTGTGTACAGCCTTGGTCAGTAGTGAGCATGATCAAATGGTTACCGACAGGGAAAACAGTTAAATTGATTCACAAAAAAAGTAGTTCCGTCGGGCATGTTTTGTGACTTATGAAATACAAGACTTGAGCTTGTCCGCCCTGTTAAAGAATGATTCATTCGCGAATATTCTACCTACAAGGCCTTAGTCATGCGACAGAATGAAAGAGTGTGTATAGATTTCAACCAAAGATTTGTGCATCTATAGCAAGGAAGTTTAGATTCTGGGCTTGACAATTGCTCTGTGTATCGCTCCTGTGTATATGCTCCTTTTCGTCGTATTTCAGATTGTGTCAGCTTCTAAATTATAAGTCCCTGATGTCAAGTGGTACTGATAAACCTGCAATCGAAACGTAAATGGTCAAAAGCCACGATAAACGTTTTAAACCGGAAGTAACTTTTTTTGCTTTAAAATTTTACATCTACTTTACCAGTATATTCTGACAGCTATCATTTTTTCATGTGACAGATACAAGTGCAAGACCCTGCTGAAGTTCTTTTTGATCACGAGTTCACTAAATTATTTAAGAAGCTTGAGGGTAAGGAAGCGTCCTTCGGTTGGTAATTTTCATAATTCTCGCAATATATCAGAGTAACAGATATTGTAGGTTCGATACTCACCTGTAATGCAATTTGACCCAAGCTCAAATTCCAGTAATAGAATACCGTAGCATTTTTACTAGTTACCTTTGCACGTTTCGTTCAGAATACTGTTTCAAACAGCTTCCAGCATTTAACTCAGTCACCAATTACCTCATCAGCTACGTCATTGGGTTGCACTCGAAGATTAAAAGTCAAAAATTCTTCGCTTGAGAAAAATGAAAAAACTTAAGTGCAATACTCAAAAGTTCAGAAATATGAAACTTGGGCTCCACCCTTTCTTCCCATGATGGTCTTGGCTTAGAGGCACAGGTCTGTCTATCTGTTGTCTGTCTATCTATCTGTCTGTCTGTCTGTCTGTCTATCTGTCTGTCTGTCTATCTGTCTGTCTGTCTATCTGTCTGTCTGTCTATCTATCTATCTATCTGTCTATTTTATATCTATATATCTATTGTATCTATATATTTATATGTCTATATGTCTATATATCTATTTGTCTAGATATCTAGATATCTATCTATCTATCTATCTATCTATCTACCTATACATACATATACAAATTACCAAATTCAACAAATTCTGACGTGTAAGCTATAGAAAAAGATATTAATCGAAGCATGCTGCATCATGCTTGTCTTCTTTATTTACAGTTTTTTATTTGTTTTTTTTTATTTATATGTATTGTTTGTTTACATATATTTATTCATATTTATTACTTTTGTACTTATTATCTTTATTTATATCTGTATTTGTTTATCAAATTTATTTTAGCAAGTATAAGTAAGGCAATACTTAGTGATCAAGATGAAGAAACGGCTGACAGCGACAAAGCAAAAATGTCGGAAGAGCATGACTCGATTGTTGCCTCATATAAACATTTAATTAGAGAACAGGTTGGTATACCAACCCTTGATTTTTGTTGTTACATAAGATCTTTCTACCTGCTATCTGGAACATGCAAAAATGGCAGTAGTGGTTTACTGAATATACTGTCCCAGTCGTGAACCAGTAATTCCGGATCCAAGTCCGGATCCGAATTCGAATCCAAATCCGGTCCGAATCCATGTATGGTGGACTTTCTTGTCACGCCCCTGAACGTACTGCTACCTGACCATTGCTTCACAAAATTGACTTTGGCTATGTGTGAAGGTAATTTGGCGAGATTAGGGTTACGTAACATTGAAATATTTAATATTTACCTATTCGGAGAAGTGGTCATTTGACCTTGTGATGACTGAGTTGCTTAAAATGATAAATGGTTACCTTCTGTTTGTGAAGAACGAAGTCGCTTGTTATTATGTAGATGGGCAACTTAGATAGGTAAATGAGTTTAGACGTAGAGTCCTGTTAGGGCTAAATCTCTAGGAATATTTTGAACATTTCTGTCGAGCTATTACGTGTCATGTAGTTCGTGGATTGACGTTAATGCTGTAAATAAGAGCACCTAGTTTACAACAATTTTGAGCTTGCGTATGTAAACCGCAACTATGAATGCGGTTTAAGTACCAAATGTTCCCTCTTTAACTGTATCACGTCGTTTGACACTATATTGGCTCCCTCTGACGGAGTAACTCAGTGACAGCTACCTGCCCTCCTGTATATCTGGGGGGATGTATATCCATGTACTGGCCATGTCATGTTGAGGTATTTTGTATTCCTGTTTACTATTTTACAGGATGAAGAAATAAATCAGCTAAAAGCAAGGTGTTCTGAGGCAGAAAAGTTGTGCGATCGGGTAAGCGCAAATTTTATAGGATACAGTCTTACCTTGCTGAGGAGATCAATATTTCGGATTATGTTTTGTACTGTGTATGATTAGACGTGTGTTCAAAACGCACTTTTGCTAATCGTGATTTGATGTATGTTTTTTTGACGAATGATATGCCGTGGAACATTTCTTTGTCAGTTGCTCAGACTTGCACCTGTTATATCGTCAAGCTATTTTGAGAGAATGATTATTAAAGCATATTGTCTAAACAGAGTGAAGTTATTATGTAGTCCAGTAAGACAGCGGGACCCTCCAGTGTATAGAATCCAAATCATGCAGTCGAAACTGAAAATATAGAGATTCAAATCAGGGCGTGTTTTTCCTTTTTCTTTAATTATTTAAATTTATTTGATGTTATTTAGAATGGTGTTTTCCAAAAGGGGCTGCTAGCATAATTTCTTAGGTGGTTGTTAGGGACTTTGATGGACGTTAGTGGTAAAATAGTGGATTTTCAATGAGGATTTCGTTCAATCTTTCTGTATGGTTGTATTGTATAAAGTGGGTCTTTTTATTGCGTTTTTGATTTCTGGTTCCATCAACGATCTTGTCTACGCTCAACCCGCACCCGTCTCGCCCGAAGATGAACTGAAATTTATTTCTCTTTTGTTTTCAGGCTGAAAGGCAGCTACAAACACAGGCAATTGAACTAACACAATTGCGAGCGCAAATCGAACTTAGTAAAGGTACATAATTTAAGTTGACAATTCATTTCTTTTTTTATTTCAGTTGAGTTGGATAGAGGCGACTTTTTGCACCGCTACCTGTACTTCTATTTCGATATTTGTGCTATTATTTAAAATCCTTTATCTTAATAGCAGTGACTATCTTCCTCTTCCCTTCCTTCTCTTTTCTTCCCTCTTCGTCCCTTCTCTTCCCTTTCCTTCCCTTTCCTTTCCTTCCCTTTCTTTTCCTTCCCTTCTCTTCCATTTCCTTCTCTTCCTTTTCCTTCCCTTCCTTTTTTCGCTTCTCTTCCTTTTCTTCATTCTCTTCCCTTCCCCTTGCTTTATATTCATGTTTGCCACAGCAGCTGTGCTATCCATACATATTAGCTGTATGAAGAGTAATGTTCATGCTTGTTTCCTACCGCAACTTTGCTAAACATGCATGTTTGCTGTATGAAGAGTAATGCCCATGCTTGTTTCCTACCGCAACTGTGCTAAACATGCATGTTTGCTGTATGAAGAGTAATG
>JANTCA010012226.1:0-26753 GCA_024741275.1 Chironex yamaguchii | reverse complement strand
GATATAGATATAGATATTTATTTATTTATTTATCTATATATGTATTTATGTATTTATTTATTTATTTATTTATTTATTTACAACGAAGACACGTGGAATTTTAAGAATTGCATAAAAGAATTTTGTTTCTATGCCGACACGATGTTACGAGTTCATTTCTTTTGTTTAGCGTCGAAAGTTCGGGCCGACATACGATGAAAAACTTTTTGTTGAGGCAGAGGAGGTATACCTCAACAGACACAGTGCTTTTTCATGTATTTGTCAAGAGTGGAGCATTACCACAATAGCTGCACTAAGTGGGAGCGGACCGGGCTTAAACTGGTAACTCTCAGACTCAAAACTCAACACTCAAACCTCCTTATTCTGTCTTGTTCCTTATTCTGTCTCGTGACTAAGGCCTTGTAGGTCAAAAATTCGCGGATGAATCATTATCGTCTTTAAAAAGGCGGTAAAGTTACAAATTTGTTTTATTTTATAGTTATATACTAGCACCACGGCTCTACAATGTGAATCTCGATTAGTACTTCTCAACGTATGGAATAGAATTCAATGAAAATAACACCTGATGGTAACGCTGATGCTATTTGAAACAAAACACCTTGTCCATGAATTGTCATCTTCCATACGACATCTTCCATGAACATCGATGATATCACACCAACTCTAACACCCCCATCGCAAGTCCCTCGTTGGAAAATGTTAGCAAATTCTCTGAAAGGCATAATGCCATGTGTACTTAATGAGTTCAAGTAAATTTATACATTACTTGTATGACACCATCAGTGACGATAGCGGTATCATTATGGTTGTCATTGTCGTTAACATTGTCGTTATCATTATCATTATCATTATCTTTTACATCATCGTTAACATTGTCGTTGTCATTTATTGTCATAGTTCCTCAAGTGTGCACCATCAGAGAGGGAATACTTAGTTCCTGTCCTCTCGACAATGTTGAAGTTAACACAAGATGAGACAGAGTATATCAAGGAATTTGCCAAGGGTACGTTTTCAAGGTGGTGTTTGAAATTTCGCTTTGTTTTTCATAGGTACGAACGACGGGGACGTAACAATTGCTGGACAACTTAGTATTTTCCTTATACGGCCATTCATGCCATTCTAAGGTTACAAGTTGCAAAGTGTAGCGAGTTGTCAGGTTTAGAAAGTATTCTCTTTGATGACCAGGCGTTCTTGCTTTTATTGTCGTCACCATCATTTCTGCGACAATACCTTTGCTAGTGATTCTATCATTCAATCACTTTGTTTAAGCTTTTTCCCGTCCAAATTACCTTTTGTAATGGATTTTACAGAGAAATTAAGGAATCACTGCATTTATGTATACTGACTTTTTTGAAGTTTGTTTTTTGTAAGCTTGTTATTATAACTTTGTTCCGTACATACGACAAGGTGAAACAAGGCTACAGTTGACATAATAGGTTCACAGATGTCTTTCCTAGCAAACAGCGTAAAGCAACTTTCTAGTGCCCATACTTTGAGAGGCCCGCTACAGTGCTATGATTTACTAGTATTTCTAATTGGAAAAGAACCCAGTGATATCTTCCTAAAATCATACTGATTAATAATATTGTTCAGCGGTGGCGTTGTGTTGCTAAAAGAACTGTCAATTTGGATTCAAGACTAGATTTCATTTCCACACAAGGTTTTCGATCGGCAATTGTCGGCAATTCCTGGCGTAAGAAATCACTTCGTGGTGAGAGATATAGCCTTGTGTCACTCGGATCACATATAACAAAGGATTTTCAGCGACTTAGTAATTAGATCGTCTTTGTTCCCCTTTGAATCTGCCAGCTCGAGTGGCTGAAGTGTGAAAGGTTGCTTTGAACATGGCCTGTATCCTGAGTACGCTTTTATCATTACTCATGGATACATATTTCCAGACGACGTTCTGAAGTCTATGACATGGCAATCAAAGAGTAGTAGCATAAACGCCTTATATTTCTTGTACTTAGGTAGGGAATCCAGTACACAAGATATTGTGGTAGAGGATAATCTGGTATCCTAGTAAAATGTTGTAGACTACAAAAGCTCATCATAACTCGTATAGCACAACTACTAGCTTTACGTCAATCTTCCATGTTGTCTATTCTTTGTGTCCTATATCCTTTGAGGGCAGGAGTACTGAAACGCATTAAATGTATGAATCTGATGTTCTTTTAAGTTCCAACATGATGAGTTATGTATTAGTTGTGACGACTTTTTTCGAGCTTTGTATCTTTGTTTACCAAACATTGTTTAACATATTAAGAACTTTTATCAATGCAACCAAGACAAGTAAAACGAGTAACGTTTTGCCAGATTTTTTGCTTAGCAGTTGACTGCTGCTTCTAATAGAAAGAGGTAATGCATAAATGCCTTTTGGTGGACATTGTTATTTGTTTTGATACACAGACCGCATCCTGACAACTAACGCTAATGATCGCACTTAATTGTAACCAATAATTGTAGCTTCTCAGTTGTTTTGTCGCCTTCATACTAAACTGCTCATAGCTGACTTTATGCTCGTAGCTTCTTAGGTCATGTTTGTAATGAGTATTTTGTGTCAGTGTGCAATACTTACTTGCCTTGATAGTATCAGCTGTTTGAGTACATTATGCAGCTTTTTTCATTTTGTACCTTATGGTTCAAGTGATGCCTGTTATTGGATGTCTACTGATTCAGTCAGTGCTTCATCTGTACGTCAAGGAACAGATTGTTTGACTTTGTCCAGATGAAAATCTGTAGTGATCTCATCAGTGGATTGCACCACAATCTCGTTTGGGCTTTGTTGGTGTGCACAATTTTGTCACGTTTCCTTTTCCTACAATCAAACGAATGCAAAATATCATTGTGTATCTTTTCAAACAACCAGAGTTTCCTTATGCACATGAACACTTCTTTTAGTAGCACGCTAATAATGCGAGTTTATTTTCATTGTTGTACGACGCAAATTTCAATATGCCTTTGTTACACATGTACTCCACAGCACCTTTACTGTCACAGGGTTTCGTTGGTTAATGAGATTTCTATATCGTCGCTACACTTGTTATTGTACTGTAAAACACAAATAACCAAAAATCGGTCAATCAAGTTGTCTGTTTTGTTGGAAGGAATTAGTAGTAATCAAAATGAAAGGTGTGGAGTGGATTATTGTAGATTTATTCATGACTTGTACAGAAATTGTGAGAAACCACAGATTTAGAGCACATCAATAGTTATAATCCTTCGCTGTTACGTTTTTGTTAGTTTTTCTCTTCGTTGCTTGTCTTATTGACTTGTTTTATTGATTTGTTGCTTTGTTTGTCTCTGTGCTCTCACCAATTAGTTTTCTTTCTGTAGGCGAGCAAGAGGCTGCCGATGCAAATGCTGCTAGTTGGTCTAGCTATGTTTATCGATGGAGTACATTTTCGTAATCACTGTTACCTTCCTTGTATATATACGTCATGCCAAGCACACGTTTGTCTAAACTGACGATCAATTTGTTTGCGTAAAGATATGAAATTTCAAATTATTAAATTCATTACATTGTAATTTGCAATACATCGTCTATATTACATGGAGGTCAGGGGATAAACTTTACCTCATAAAATGTTGATGTTACTTGCTTGAGTATATGGGGTGAAAAAGATGCAAATGTATCGAGATTATTTTTTTAGGAAGAGGCAATCGTCGTAATATATATGCGCTCCAGGATTTCACTACTCAAGTTATTTGGAGTTTTGTTATAAAAATAGCTATGATGAGATTGCGAGGCATATTTGTGTTCTATATTCCGCCTGAACCTCTTAACTTTGCAACTTCCGCCCAGCTGTGCCTGCATCTCACCCTTTTGTAATCGGAGGCTCTTGAGTTGCAACTTTAAAGGTGTCTTTTAACTGTTAACTATATGTCAAGTAGGTTTCTGCCTTTCTGTGGTTACCTACTCAATGTAAAAAGGAAGTCAACCTTTGCAAACAGGGAATGCATCGGGGAAAATTATGGTCGTTGATCAAAAGTGGTTCGTATATCATGTCCTAAAAGAACCTGTTTTGAGGCTTGATTTTGGAGGTAATTGGCACTCTGACTTCTCTGACTCTAGCCTCACTTTGACAACATCATGCAAATTTGAGAGCGAGAAATAGGTTAAGTGATTTTTTAAAACAATCTATATTTGCTTGTCACTTGTGGCTTACTTTATTTTTTTGTGGATGAATGATGTATATGGTACTAGATAGTACCATACATGTTCTAAGCTAATCAGTTTTCCATCTTCGCGTGCGCAAAGAAGCTAAACATTTCCGAAGCCATCGTCTTTCATTGACAGCATTGTATTATTGCCAGAAAAATCTCATTCCGTTTAGCTGCATGGCATTTTAATTTGTAACACAAGGGAACCATTTTGTGATCTTGGGACAGGGCGAGGGCATGTGCTTTGTACATCCCTGCTCTGTAGTACCAGTGTTATTAGGTGACGATATAATTGCGTTCTAATTTTCATTGGTTATCAAGTTTGATTAAGATTCTAAACAAGTATTGGTCGAATTTAACCACACAGTGTGGAAACGTTCTTCGTATACGTTCATGCATTGGTCATTTATCGTACTGACGTAAGCTGAAAGCTTGTTACTTTGTAGATTTTGTAGTAAGAACTGTGAAATATGAATTTTAGTGGAATGAGTTCCACACATTTGTGGGGTTTCGGATACAAGTACTTATTTAATTCATATTGTTTTCATGGTTGCAGATGGAATGATAATGTAACGTAGGCTCCAGTCAATCTTAACGTTCATTTCCTGAATTGTTGATAAGTTCCTTTGAATTTGCCATTGGTCCCTCGAATTAGCACCAGGTTAATGTACTCAGTTTTAAGGTTGCAACTGAGTTTTCGATTCTACAATATAAGTATCACGCATCCGCAGTGTCGAGTATTATTATCAGACCTCGTTTACAGCACATCGGTGGATGCCTGTGTAACAGTAATGAGTAAGAATAAACGCCTTTGCGTCATAACTAGCCAGGTATGGCTGTAATAAGAAACACGTTTAAAAAGCAAGTAAATAATGTATGCAGCAGTTACATCTTGAGCGCATATTGACATGCTTGTAGACTGAGGCAAACTCTTTTAAGTATATGAATTGTTCAAACTGACAACAAAGACTGCTGTCCTGCGTATAATTCGTTAGACGAGAGCACACTTGCGAGCAAGTGATTGGTCAACCCCAGGGTCACAGTGTATAGTATAAGAAGGCAGATGTGGAGTATTGTATGTGACATATCTACTTTTACTGTTCTTTCAGACACACTCCCACCCTACCCACCCCCTATATATCAGTTCGATGAACAAGCAGTCTTTATCGCATGATTATATTCGTGCAAACTCAGAATTTTTTACTTTATTCGAATGATCCACAGTGTATTATTTGCTAATGATATTCCAAACTGGATACAATTTAATTACGATGCATAAATGCTTGTGCTATAGCAAGATCTTTGTGACAAGGAGTTATTTTAGTTCTGTACATTCCATAGCTAAAGTTTAATCTCATTCTCTTCATCGTCGTCGTGCGCTCTTAATCTTAATAGTGATTATAAAAATAAGACGAATGTTTATATAGGATGAACTCTTCAACGAGTTGAAAATTTGCTGTGAAATTGCTCTGAATTGTTATGGATTGCAGCCACAAGTCAACCAATAAAGAGGGGCTACGCATAGTGGGGCAGGGGGCAGAGTGTTATGTTAATGGTGAACGTTATTCTTAACAATGTTGGTGAAATTCATTTTGACACGAGATAAGAGCTGTCAAATTTTGCTCTCACAAGCTGAATTACTATGCTTACGTTGTTTAATTCTCCAAAATATGGTTATGGGTGTGGCCTAAACCATTGGCATTAATTTTTCAATCACAGTTATTGCTGCGCCAGTAGACGCGTCAGTGAACATTTCGTGTTGTACTAACTGCAGCTTTGACAAAATCGCTAATAAGTCTCGGCATGTTATTTCTTGTCCTTCTGATACGATCAGTAGTTTGTTCTGTATGTGTAACTATCACGTTTTGCCCATAACATTCATTTGACCGTTAACTCGATTAATATTTAATTCGTACAAAAAGAGACGCAATATTTTAGATTTAATCATAAGGACAGAAGATAGTATTTGTAATGAATAATTGATGCGTTACAATTTGAAGGATCAACACGATTTGTACAGAACACTTGTACTAAAATGTTTGCTTTTATCTCTGTCTCCTCTTGTCGATGGAATTCGATATGAATATTAAGTGGAGCACGAGGTGAAAGGTAAAACAGGAAGTCTAATTGCGGCTTGATTTCCCGTGTGTGCTACAGTTTCACGTTGACAGTTCATGTAGGTATAGGCTCGAGTTTCTATTCGTCACAAGCTTTTAAATCTAAATTGCCCCATAGTACGTTACAAATCCTTTCCCGCGCAAACGAATTCACAACCTAGACCAAGTCTACTATCGATCTAGTGATGGCGAAATTTAATCGAACTAATACAATCTCGGTTATGCTCAGCGATAAATAGATTTATCACGTCTAAGTAGTAAGCTTTTTTAAGCTACATTTCAAAAGACCCCTGTCCCATCGTCAGACTATCAGAGATTTTACAGCCATTTGTTCCTTGCCACAAGGACCTCAGTGACGACTGGGACAGAGATTTCTTTGCGTTTGATTTGGTTTTTGCGTGTTGGTTGCCAGCCGTATTTCCGGATGAGTTTATTTTATTGTTTGTTGAAGTCAGTCAATTGTTTCCAAGGCTCATAAAGCCACAACATTTGCCTTCTGTGTATCACAATTTTATGTTGCCGCGTAAATAGCAATCTTGACTGCTTGTTAATGGCTTTCAGAGCTTTTGCGGGCGTGGTAGTATTTACTTGACCCCGAATTGCTATGACTGTTAAGTTGCTGGTTTTCCATTTACTAGACAATGCGAACCCTTAGACCTATTCGTATGTGGACAAATTTTCAGAAGCAATACGATTATGATGACCTTAAAAGCCGAACACAAGAATGGGAAGATAAAATAGGGAAAGTTAACTATTCTGTTTAGACGGCGAATGAGCTCGTATGAAGGCAAACCAATTGAAAGCAAAAAAAAGGCTCAACGATGCTCTGCTCTTGGAGCGACTCATGGGAATATCTTATTATTTTCATACAGAAGGCGACAGGGTGGGCAACATTGTGTCACAAACATTTTAAAAGTCCTTTTCATTCTCTTTTTGTCGTTTTCTTTATCGTTTATGATTGGCTGGTTTAGATCAATGTTCCTTATAAAAGGTTGCCATATAGCAGTACTTTCCTTTTTGACGACTCGTGTACTGTGGGACGTAAGTTTGTTTTTGGCGCAGTGTCACAAATTTTAAAAGCGATTTTTGTACCACAAATAATTCTTGAAGCTAGTTATGGTTATGACCGCCGTTGTGAGCGCAAGACCACCCTGTAGACCTCAATGTGGAGCTAGTACAATCGGTGATAAATGGATGGCTTTTTAGGACAAAATATGTGCCTTTTGTAAAAAGCATAGATCAACAGACGAACACCGAATAGCAGGGATGGTCGATCGTCTCATAATCTTTCGATCTTGAGCTGTTTAGCTTAGTCGAAAACGTGTCAGATTTGCAGTCGTGAAACCAGGAAATCTTAATAGGCAGAATTGATGTCTACCAGTAGAGGACCTGGTCGTGATATTGATCATTGCCGATCACTTGACAGGGCATCTACACGGTGAGCAAAACGAGTCCGCTTTCGTCTATTACTTGCATTGTCAAATGAATTCTTACAAGATATTCGTTTATCGCAGAAATTGACTTCACTTAGACGAGAACAAACTACCTTTGCCAACTATTAGGCAAAACTATTGAAACAGTCGATAAGATGTGTAAGCCGTTTTCATTGTTGCAATAATTGTAAATTTATCTGATCCTTCCTTATCTGATAAATTTATACGATGCTTTTGTCTATGAATGCATTATTGCAATACACGTAGCAATGGCAATGCAAAGTGTATCTTAGACAGTGAATGTATGTTGTGCAAAATGTCAGTGCAGTCAATCAATAAGAGTAGATTTGTGTGACAATGTCATTCCCCATTTTGAGTACATTATGAAGCTCGTTTAGGAGCTTTCAAACACAGCTGAAGACACCTGTACATTTATTGAGACGTGTGATTATTCGACTTCATTTTGCCTCGGTATCGTATCCGTTTTTCACTGGCATCTTTATTACGGTCAATTAAGTCTCGGAGCAGTTACTGGTAAAACTGTTTTGCGGCAGAAAATATGACAAAGACAACTCATCAACTCCCCTGCTACAGCGCTGAATTGACGTGAAAAGTGGTGTGTACCGGAAGAATTGTAGTGTGTGTAACGGAAAAATAACATCAATATTTATAGAATAACAAATATATAAGGAAAAGAGTTGACCGTCGCAATAGCGTATGTGCTACGGAAAGCTATTTGTACTTCTGTTTCGAATCGACATACGCGACTTTACTCGATCGTAAACGAGTGAGGTTTTTAATGACGAAAATACAATGCCTAAGATCTCAATACATACAATTTATAAGCAAGCCAAGAGTTTCAAAGGCTGCGTCATCGTAAAGAGAAGTATCGTTATTATATGAATGTCTTTCTGCATGAAATATGCCTGGTGATGAGACATAGCAAGGGAATGTTGTAGAGCAATTCTTAGTCTGGAACTGGCATGGCAGACAAGCGCTCTAGTACGTTTACGTGTTATTGGAACAATTGCTATATTCGGAAGACGTTTCTCTAAATATAGTTTGCTTATATTGTTGGTAGAGAGAACCTACTCACAGTATGACCACTGCTGTCCTCTTGGATATGCCCAACGACTACACATTAAAGATTCATTAGTATCGAAGGTTTCATAGTTTTCATACCTAAACGTATACCCTCTAATTTCACATATCCGCGCCCCCTTCCCATTTATAGACTCCTTTACCTGCTTCATGTTGTGTCTGTTTAGACTGCGACTTCCACTGTATGGCGTAACAAACCTGCCTCGCATAAGCCTCCATCCTAGAACTACAAATTGTTAACAAGCCTGCCTCCAATAAGTCCCCACTTCTAACATGTTGATTTTTGCCATCAGAGTTTCCTGCAATTGGCAATAGTAAATGAAATACTTATAAAGAAATTACTAACTAAAACAGATGAGGTTTCTTAAAAATGTCGTCGCTACGTATAGTAAGTTCGAGATGATTTTGCTTTGTCACCAATATCTGGACATGCTTTTGATTTTTTGTGCATGCAATATATTTTACTGGAACAACTAAACCAGCTGTCTCGTTTTCGTTTCCCAGTAACGACAGCAATCACGGTGTTTGTATTTTGAAGCATCGAGAAAATACTTTGTCAGTTGAGACATTTCAGCCGTAATATGACCACCAAATTGCTCGTTTTTGTCACGACAGGCTGACTGAAAAGCGCCAATTGCATTACGGTCATACTGCATGGCATCACGTTGCCTTACTTGTGTGGCGCCTTCGTATTGGAACTGTAAATTCCACTTTGTAATTCATATCGAAACGTACTGGTACTCCTCTGGCCATTTTATAATCAGTGAGAAGAAAAAAGTTTACCAAATCAATTGTAGAGACTAATTTTTATGTTTAAATTGTTCGTAGTTATTATGAACAGAAACATATTTTGAAAATTTTTGTGTCTTGTTTCTGATGATTTTATAAGCCCCCCTCGTATAAGCCCCCCTTCGAATAAGCCCCCCTTCGAATAAGCTCCCATCCGAAAATGTCAAAAGTAAATAATCCTCCTGGGGACTAAACCAACAAATATTGAACACTGTCTTTTACGATTTGCTTCATATTTCGGAGACAATAGCAAGTGTATTAGTCATCTTTAGCGAGCTCTAGTAAAATAGTGTAGTCGGTCTCATCTCTCTAACCAAAATATAAAGAAAAACAGGTCAAAATATATGATGCCTTTGTTTCAATGCTTGTATTTAAATCGGTCGTTCGCACACAGCAATTGAAGATCATGGTCACATGTTATAAATTTGGTAAGATCTAAGTATATGCTGAGGATAATCCTCTTAAGTGCATAACAACGGACGATTTACCATACTAACTAATCCATGTTTTAATCATTTCAAGTCTAAAGTCAAAATTTGAGACAAGATAAAGTCAAAATAATTTATTGGTCCTTGTACCTTTTTTAGCCTGTTTTGTAACTTTTTTTAAAAAATGCGTCTTTAACTAGCCAAAGATAAACTACATAACGAAATGCATACTTCAAGCTGTCTATTAGTGAAGGGGTAGACTGACTGATCGGGTTGAATGATCGGTCCAAGGGTTCAATTGATCACTTACAAAATATTGAACACATCAAGGACACTCAAGATTAACAGAGAGTACAATCCAATTAAATTATTGAATGGATTAGAAAGTTAATGGATATTACAGGCCTTATTTTAAGGCTTAATGATAACTAATTTGTTTCGTGATAAGTCTAGAATGTGTAGTGATAAATTAGCTGAAACACCAACATCAAGAGTTTATACGACAGAAAGTAGCAAAGAAGAACATAGCTGGTAATAATATGAAAAGCAAAACAAACAAATCAACAGTATCTGATGTATAACAGCTCACAGTTATAAGGTTTTAAAAAACGTTTTCTCAGTCCTTTTTCTGCGTCTTTTCTCTCCCTTTCTTCAACCACTTCACTGCTCCAGAATACCATTCCTGCCTATCATCTTTCGGGTGTCTCTTATTCTCCTGTTTTTCTCTATAATGAAATTATTAACTGCTGGCCTGGGTTCAAAAGAAGCTAAAACAGGCATATTGAGATTAACACATAAGTAATTGCTAATGGCTGAGTGTTTTAGGGAGGCTCTTGATCTCGACTTCAAATTGGTGTAGGCAGAAATTTATCATTCACAATCCGCTGAATGTGGCTCGTACACTAAAATGCATGCTAAAACTCTTGCTAGAGACTGGTATTCATCTTGCTTTGTCGTGCAAATTACTTTGAAGATTGACATTGTTTTCATTAATAACACTTTGCTTTATATCGTCATATTGCTCAGCTATCGATGATGAATCCATATCTGGTGCAACAGCCAGTTGAACTTCCCTGATTTCATTATCAGTTGCAGAAAACCTTGTTAACGTTCCCAAATTTGCATGAAATTGGCTGTCCAACAGCCGAAACGTCATGAAGTATTTTAAGCTTACCAAAACCTCAATCCGGACTGCTCCGAAACTTCTTTGTTCGGAAACAAATTGATTTCGACACATATTACGTCTCTTTTTCTGCCATATCGTTGTCCCGAAGAAATGCACCATTATCCTTGTTGTAATTGGTACCGAAACCTTCCTCCCAACCGCCAAGGAGCTCTCTCTCATTCAGCTTTTCTAACTTTTTGCAGATTATTTTTGACTCTGGAACAATTCTACAATAGTAATGTCCAAGTAAATTCCCCCATGTTGACCAAAATTTTTGTTTTCATCATCAGTGGAGACATGATTAGCAATCTTAATAACTGATTGAAAGCCTATGGTGTCTTTTCTTCTTTCCTTTATTGCCTGTTAATGTCCGACAACACCAGTACCAGATACATAGCCAAGTCCCAGGTAACGCAATATCTCATTTACACTTTTCGTTATGATCTTTAAAGCAGAAGATTTATTATCCTTTTAGGTTCTGTCCATAGATGCATCAAATCGCAGAGATGTTGCAAGACAGTTTTCCTAGATTTCTTTCCTTAATCTTGTTGTGTGATTAGAAACAATCGCTTGCTAAAGATCAAGGAGATTTCTTGGAGTAGAGTGCTGGAGGTCAAATGATGAAGCTTCATAAGGACCGAAAGGTTTGTTAAAGTCGAATTTTTGTGCCATTTCTGTTGCAACAACTTGAGAAGGCGCTGAAAACGCTGAATTGCACAAATGTTTTGCATCATTGCACACATGAATAATCGGTTTTCCTATTTTGTCTGCAAGCTGCTTTGTTTTCACGCTAGAAATTTGATAGAATTGAACTGTTTGTATTTTCTCGGCTTGAGAAAGTCCTTTGATTCTTTCTGCTTTAACAGACTCCATATGAATTTGACTTGGAATGTGCGCTGTCTCCACTTCTACTCTTGCAGCTATTCCTTCTTTGGTTCATATTGTGGGTTTTTGGCCCTAGTAACAGAATCTTCTAACAACTTCAGTATTTTTGTAGCATTTGCAACAACTTATTCTCTTTCGTTCACCCTTCTTCTTAAAAGGGACAATTTTAAATGAACTTATCACTTTTCGTTTTCTCCTCACTTTGTTCAGTAGAAGGTGAAGATCTGGGTGCTTTCATCCATTTCACTTCTACCGTCAACTACAACAACTGCAATATGAATATCATCTCGAAGTGGCTTTGCAACAAGCTGGTTTGATCGAAATTTGTTTAAAGCTGCAGCTTCTGCTACTACTACTACTACTACTACCAGGATTGAGTCATCTTTTCCACTTTTCTACCTTTACATTGCTGGAACAGGGCTTGAGGAATATTTCTTGATCAAGAAGCTACAAATTGATTGTTTTTGGTCCATCTCAACAACATGCGGTGAAAAATATTTATCAGACCCTAAGGCTTAGACTGACGATGTCATAAAATGATTCAATATCTCAGCTTTCCCGCCTTTTTACATACAGCCTCGTTTACATACAGCCTCAGTTTCGCTTTTTTGAATTTTCAAAAAATAATTGTGTTGTGATAAAATTTTCTTAAAATACGGTCATGGATATTGTTATAATATGTGTTCTGCGTTTGGGCCAACAGGAGCTCCAAAAGACTGGGCTTGGTATGTTATTCAACGCTTATATCTAAATTCAACCATGGCCTGTGTATCAAGTAGATCAACAAGTTTGCATTCATTATGTACCCTTGTACTTACATTAAAAAGCAATTTAAGTGTCCATCTTTGTCCCGTTTGGTGACTTGAATTGAAATAAGAAGACATATATTCAAAAAACCAATGTAACAAAATTCTTGCAAGCATTCTGATTTTTATACCAAATAAGCAAATCAATAAAGGACTGAGGAAATACTCCATGCACCTAACCAATTGAAATTGTCAGGACAATATAACCAGGAAAACTCAGTACCTTGAAATTATTCAAAACCTAATGACGTATTCGTGTTGCCCAGAAAAGCGTAGACCTTTGTTTATAATTTTTTACAGAAAGTTTCCTTACAAACTCCACTAACTTCTGCTTGTCAAGAAACATGCGATTTAGCGAAATGTAAAGTCGTTATTTGCAAGTCTCACAGGCTTGGCAAACAATGCTTAGTCATTAAACTGGGGTCAAATTGTCCAAGCCAACAACTCCATTGCTGCTACTTCTTCACAAAATAATTATGGCTAATCTAGTTCAAGTCCACCATTGTTGTAATTTACTACATCGCTAAACCAAATAAACGAAATATAACGCGAAAAGAAAAAAGCCTGGGTTCGTATTTCGCCGGAAAATGAACAACGAAATGACGAAATATTGAAAGGTTGCATGCGGCGCTCTTTTGGGTTAACTGTTTGGTCGTTTGTATAATATTGGACTCATGAAAATGCAAAAGCCGGTTTATCTGTTTACAAACAATTCTCTTTGCACCAAAAATGCCAATGCAGCCACGATGACTTATTCTACACTTGACAATCTCACCTTTTTGCGTGCGACGCTCATTTCGGCTAATTGTTCCGTCGTTTTTGCGATTTTGAACTCAGAAAAATGCAAAATCCGGTATATCTATTTACAAACTGAGATTGTTTTTTGTCGATTCCAGGCAACCTCGCTCAATGGGTGGCAAGTATGTGGAACGCTTGGATTTTTAAACAGCCAAAGTAGCCACAATAGCTCATTGTACACTGGCAATCTCACCTTTTTGACAGGCTATTATGATTGAAAGGAATCAGTACTGTACAGTACTGTAATATCTCTCTGTTCAAGAAATAAACAGCGTTTCTAGCCAAAAAAAACTATCTTTCCGTTAATTTTTTTCCATGTTTCGCAATACTTCT
Organism: Chironex yamaguchii; assembly: GCA_024741275.1. NCBI lineage: Eukaryota > Metazoa > Cnidaria > Cubozoa > Chirodropida > Chirodropidae > Chironex > Chironex yamaguchii. The sequence goes on along the minus strand of JANTCA010012226.1, from coordinate 12,734 downwards.
TATGTCGGGGAAATATTGGCCCTTGCGTTTCGGATTTCGTAAAAATTTGGGCACGTGTCTGCAAATAAATATTCATTCTGTATTTCTACATCTTAAGTATTTTGTACCACTGTTTCATTTACGGTGCCTCTAATTACTATTTGATATTTTCCTTAAAATAACCCAAACAAACATTCGTCTATACAAGGACGTCAATCACACCAAACTTAAATACGTGTCTATTAAGATCACAGACATTAAAAAAATTATAACAGCTTCCTGATTAAGATAGCCAATTGTTAGCAGAGCTGGGTACTAGCTGCTGTTTTGTGTATTTTACTGCAAAACATAAAGGCAGTTCTGTTGTGACTTGCCTTGTGGTGCTTGATTTTAACTTTAAAAGATGAGTCTGTAGGTATACTTTTAAATAATAAGTATCAAGCCTATGCAACTATAATATCTACAAGAATAACAAATGATAAAATAAAACATTAATGAAATTACACTTCTGATACTACCAAATATGTCTTCTTGCTTGATTTTTCTGGGTTTTGACAACAAATCAGTAATTATTGTCAAACTAATACATCAACAATCAATTTATCAAATTGCTTAATTACATAAAAAAGCGATATTTATTCAAGCGATTATAGCACGTTCATCAAAAGTTTGCTAATAGCACACAACTTAAAAACTGTCTTCAGTAAAACTAACATCTATATTGCTTTTCGTCGGACACTGATCACACAGATTTGTCAGAATGACATGAAAAACATTGAATGCATTGGAGTCGCGACAGGGGGTGTGGGGTACTACACCCCCAATAATATTTTGGCAAAAAATTTCAGGAAAATTTTGTTTACAAGGAGAAAATCTTTAGGCATTTCGGCCTTTAGAATGATAATAAAATTCACCACCAGATCTCGTTTCACTCTAGGCAAGTTTTAAAATTCAAAGATATTCTTGAAAAGTTACAAAGACGGTTGTTTTTTTGCCACAGGTAAGTTACCTGTTTTTTGCCTTAAAACTTTAATGTTGAACTTTCCAGCTTTTATATGAAACCCGTTTATAAGACACTGGGCAAAGAGTAGGGAGGAGATAAGGAGTGTGACCTTGAGTACACATCTATATTAATTTAAGAATATTTCTCCTTAAGACATTTGCTCATTTTAGCGTGTCACAGACTCAAGGAACTCTTCCCTCAAGATCTCGATCTGTTTGTTTTTCCTGCACTACAACCTATATATCCTCCAATCTTAGTGTTTTTTCCAAAATTTGTTTTTTTCAGACCTAACATGCTTCCAAAATTGATCTTGTGCCAGAAATTGAAGCTGGAAGGAGTGAAAGTACATCATCATCAATGACAACCATACAAAAAATTAAGGAAGTAAGCGATGGTATCTAATCAGAGCAATTAGTAACATTGACTTACGTGGAAAATTTGCAGGATTGAGGGAGAGAAATTGTTAATGATGAAAATGAAAAGTCGCGTGAATGCAAAGAATTCACGGAAGATGTTGCTGCAGAGATCAACAAAGAAGGCTTAAGTTACAGCTATTTTGAGTGCTTAGGAAGTTTGCCATTGAAAAGATTGACTCTATACATTCCTCCAATGCCACTGTAATTCATTTTGAATCATTGCAGAATTGGCAGCAATATGTAACACATTGCCAATTACAGTGGATGAAGCAAAATCATTAGATGACTCTAAATTAAAGATGGTCCAGGATCCTCCTGATGAATTTAAAAATGATAGCGTGCCGGAAAGCAATCCCTTTATTGAACATGATCTTGCAAAGAGACCAAAAAATTTAACAAACAATCAATTAAGACTTCTTTTAGCAAATCGGCCATGCCAGCTTATTCTCTCTGCGTATCCAAAAAATATAATCATGGCAAAGGAAAGCAATGTTCGTCTTCCCAAACATGGTTCAAGAATTTCCTTACCTGGAATACAGTATTTCCAGTAATAAAGCATACTGCTTTGTTTATTCACCGTATGGAAAAGTTGGCCCTGATAGAGAAAAGGTCGAGACAATGTGGATCACAGGAATCGATGACTGGGCTAAAATAAAGGGTAGCCATGGCAAGAAAAAGGCTGGTAAACTCCAAATGCACTTTGGCAGTTCATCACATACAGTAGTCCTTAAAGATTTCAGCAGCTTTGTACAAGATGATAATAAGATTGACGCACTAATGACAAACAACATCTTGGAAATCTTATTGATGCTGAACTCCAAAAATGCACAAATAAAGAGGTTATTGTGATGCTGTTAGATGTGACAAGAACTCTCTGCAGAAATGGTCTTGCACTTAGAGGAGGCAACATTCATAAGAATGCAAATTTTCAAAACCATCGATGAAAGCGTAATACCGTACCAGTTACTTAAGTCCAGAAAACCAAAATGAATTTGTGCAGATGCTAAGTAAAGAAGTTAGACTTGTTATTGAACGGCAAATAAGGCAATCAAGTATTTGTGCTATTATGGCTGAAACAACACCAAATGTCAGTTGCTGTACGATATATCAGTAAGAATTCTGCAAACCAGAAGAGCGTTTGGTTAAAGTTGCAGAAGCCGTGGATTAATCCGTTGTTGGAATAGCAGCAGATATAATTAGACCGTTAAAGTCAGGCAGATTTTCTTTGTCAACAGTTCAGTTTCAAACCTATGACTCCACTGTAAGCATGGCTGGATGTCACAAAGGTGCGCGGAAAATCCTAAGTGAATCTCTTGGGCGAAATGTGCTCTAAGCAATATGTTTGCCTCAAGGTGGTAATTTTAATTATTGAGCATGCAAGTGATGCTTCCCCCTTAATCTCGAAGGTATTTGACACTGTGCAGCGTAGTTATGTCTTCTTCTCCAAAAGTACAAAACGGCATGCAGAGCTTGATCAAGCAATGGGTAAAATGGACAAAGCACTAAAGCTGCAAACTTGTCTAAAACAAGATGGTTAGCAAGACCTGAATCTGCAGAGGCTGTGTGGCGAAGCCTGGATACTATTGTTGAAGTTTTGCACCTTGATGAAGAACATGGAGACTCAGAAGAGAAAAGCAGCCGTTCTTATCAATTTAGTTACAAACATTGTTTTTATTTGCGGAACCATATTTTTAAAGAATTTTATGTATAAGACTAAACTCCCGGCAGATTTTCTCCATGAAGAATCAATTGATATGGCTGCTGCAATGGTTGTGTTGCAATCAATGTTGAATATTTTGGAAGATATCAGATCAAGAGAGACAGAAGCGAACAATGAAATTGAAACTGCCGTTACTGTTGCCAAGTTCAGGGTGCGAACCCACAAGCAAATTTTAAACGCCTACATAGGTCACGAATGCCACCAAGGAGCCCTGATGATGGCTCTGATATGGGGTCGATAGTGATGGTAAACCTCCGAACGTACTACAGGGCACAATTTTTTGTTTTTATGGACATATTAGCCTGTGAACTCACAGACAAATTTCAACTTGTGAAAGATACATTTAAGGACTTTCTATGGCACTGAATTCAGAAAATCCAGGACCTCCAGAGGTAACATCACACCTTACTGCAAATTTCCGGACGATCTTTTCTAACGAATCATCTGCAATTCATAAAAAGCTTCAAATTTTTCCCTGCATGCCAAAAAAATTTGAAGATGGTAAAAGGGGTCAATTGACAATTAGTAGTGCAGGTTATCTGGCATTAGAAGTTTCACGACTTCATTGTCTTTTCAAGACCATGGCCAAGCTATACCAACCATTCTTGTAAGCAGCACCGTCGGTTTGCAAAAACGAAAGAACTTTCAGAGCACTGATGAGAGTATAAAACTACCTTCGTAGCACCATGTCTGAAAATCGGTTGGATGATTGCCTTTTGTTGGTTAATGAAAAGGACCTTGTTAATTCCGTTGATCTGACAAAGGTTGCCAAAAAGTGGTCACTATTAAAAAAATCACCGCGAAAAAATCGAATAATTAAAACAACCAGACCAAAATTATTAGTACTTTGGTTTTTTGCTTCATTTAGTTCATTCGTTTTACAAGGGTCAGTATGATAAATTTTGATTAATGACGCCTTTAGAAGTTAAGAATTTCAGGTAGAGTCTCCTTCGATCAGGTAAATTCACAGCCTACACCCCCAATGGGGACCTCTTGACGCCACTGATTGAATGACAAGACGGAAAAAGCCCCATGACTTTATGAAACAGGTTGCTAGAGGTTATTACAAACCGTCTCTCAATAAAAATAAAATGTATTTAATTACTATCAATTTAAACGCAGAAAGAATTAATAACTAGAAGCATAAAAATATAGTACAGTGATATTATATATACCTTTGAACACTTATTAATCAGAGGATTATGTTGATACGACGAAGTCGAGTGTAGATATTGTAAAAGATTTTATTATTTAATTTTAAAATTTAATGACATTTCTAGATGATCAATCCTTTTTCAAGTCTTGCCGATTTCTCTGTTTTATTCATGAGATTTGGGTAAATTTGTTTCAAAACAAACAGTCAGTTCAATTATTGTAACAACAGGTATAGAAAGGTCCTGCTTGTCAATGATTGTAACATCTGGTATTAGACAAGATCGTTAAAGTCAATGAAGATTTCACTTTAGAAATGAGGTAGAAGGCCAAAGTTGTCAGAATAGTTTTGTGTCTCCACAGATATCCACCCTGGAGCACAGCAGCTGCACAATTGGATCAGATGTGCAGTTTAACCTCAATCTTCTCTGCAAAGAAGACAGAGGTTACATGATGACCTATTCCATGTTTTCAAGTACGATTTTGTTGGCAAAAATGCTAGAAGAAAATCTGTTGCAAATATTTTCTCCATTGCAAGATGAACTTGGTGCCTGAGTTGGTAGTTAAAAAGTTATAATTCTATTTTGCTTATCCAGGTTTGAGAATTGAGTCCAAAAGTGTTGATTATCTGTTGATTTCAAAAAAATTGAATTTTGGTTTGTGCCTTCATTCGACCTTCGGATAATTGGTTAAAAAAATTGGACAGTCTGTTTTGACATTGCATCTTGAAAGTCTGACGAAGAAGATGATTGTGAGTGTTTAACATTGGTGATACATGACGCATAGAATATGAATTTTGTATTCTGATTAATTGACGTTTCTTTATGTAGGTACGTAAGGTCTATGTTTGACGACTCAATATGATTATTGTTTTGTTATTTGACACGCTGGATACAGGCACTCTTCCCATTTTGGAGCGAGGACCTTTTTAGGGCTCATGTTGCAAATAGTGGGACATAGTAAATACTAGCATCACAAAAGGACTTGAAGCTCCTCTCACAGTGATTGAATGATTCATTTTTTGAGCTACAAAGGCAATAATGAGAAAAAGTTATGTTTGAGGACAAAGTACTTACTTTAGATGGTAGATATTGAAGCCAGGGTGACATTTTAGCAATTTTCGTATCCATTAACTAACAGGATTTGTCATAGGATGTTTTAAAACATGTTAAATTGCATTTATAAATTATAAAGAACCATTAAGAGTATGACAAAATAAAGATAAGAATTGCATGTTATATGGTCGCATCAACAAACCAATGGAGAAGAGTAGCCCTATGAAATGAGATGTACAAAGATCAAACATTAGTGAAACGAGAAGCAGAAGTAGCAATAGAAAAAGTAAATACACTGAGAACCTTTTATGACGGGAATGTGATGATTAGAGAAAGGTTCACAGAGAGCAAAACAGGACGACGAAAAGTGAAAAAAATCTTAACAGAAGGGCAAATGCATAAAAAAAAAGCAGAAAAATTATTTCGAAGAAAAATTGCAACACAGTATGAGAAAGGCGATTACGGATGGCTGAGTTGAAAGACGAACCCATGAAACACTGCATTCATATTCTCATTACAGGAACAAATAGTAGACACGAGAGCATGGCAGAAGATGAACGCGCCAGCGGCTGACGCTTTGTGTCGGTTGTATGGAGTACAGAGATAGATAAATCGAGTACAACACTTTCTTTCTGGTTGCAAGAAGCTTCTATTGTCAGACGATCTTCCCAAACATGCTAAAAGCTAAAAGGTCCTCGCTGTGAAATAGGCAGTTTTACATAGGTTTTTGCAGAAAGATACAAAAGGGCACAATGAGAAGTTGGAACATGGAAAAGTATCAGAACACGACGGAAAGAAGCTCTGTTGGGACTTTGAACATCACATGAGAATCAACTGCATAACAAGAAGACCAGAAATAAAATGGAAAACACAAACGAGAAACTGTTGGTACCTACGGCACATACCAGAAAAATATACATTGGTAACACCAATTGTGGTTTGAAGTAGGTAGACACAGAAAAGGTTACACAGAGAGCGTAATACCCATAGACATTGTTTGCTTTAGAGAAGGCATACAAGAACTGAAAAGGGACATAGAAAAAATTTTGTGCAATAATATGATAGTACAAAATTCTGTGCACGAAACGAAGAAGACAGTGTTATGGGAAAAAGAATCGGCGATAAGAAAAGTTTTATCTTGAACGTTTACATAATGGAAAGTTATACTACTTCTTGGGTATAACGTTTAACTGCATCCAGTGGTGATGCTTCGGTTCGGAAGTACTGATGTTTTGTGAAGCATGGAGTCACCTCAGTCATCATTGATCCCTAGTTCATCCTGAACAAAGATAATATCACCAGCAAGGGTCTCAATTATGGGTGAAATAATCAATGATAAGGAGCACATTTTGGCCTCGGTAGGCAGTCCTTCTAGGATGGCGTGTTGCAAAAAAAACCACCTTTACAAAAGGCAACGGGATACCACCGTGACTATGTTCCCTTATTTAATCTGTAACAGACAGTTAAGTAGTGTTATAACAATAACAGTCAATCTTAGTCCCGTGTAAAAGGGGGTGTAAGAATCTCACCGGATTGGTTGTACTGATTCCGTCAAAGAGTACAGACTTATTGGGAAACAGAATTGGTTCTGTACAGGACTCAAGACGGAATGGAAATGACGTATAAGAATGTTTTCTTGGGGTGTGAGGACAATGCAAAGAAAGAGGAAGCTCGAGAACATAAAAAAGGATGAACTGAAAGTGGTCAAAACCTTCTTGGGCTTTGTGAAGTGCAGTGGAAAGAAAGTAGAGAGCTTACAGGTGATGGGAAAAGATGATTAGTAGAGCTCCAAACTAATGACATGATGCTGTAAACATCAAAGCGAGTGACCAAGATAGTAATGCAGAACAAACAAATATTACTGATGAGAGTACAGGCCAGACTTACAGATCTAGTAATTACGCAGGTGTATATGGCAACGGTGGCAAATATGGAAATGTTGTAGACGAGATATAGAGTAATTGTACCATCTCACTAAGGCAGAGAATGGTAACAATAATCTTGCAATCACGAGGGATAGTAAAATTGGAGACGGTAAAGATGAGGGGAAAGTAGGAGCTTTTGCACTTGGAACGAGAAATGAAAGAGGAGAGAGGCCTGCAGAGTTCTGCCGACACAGGAAGTTGGTTTTACCTAATAACTGCTTTTAATATGAAACAAGGCGCAGATACATATGGAGACAGCCGGGAGACAAAGATAACAGTGTAATAAATGCTTGTAGCTATTCATGTGTAGATGCTGTTTCTGACTACAATTTAGGAGTCACGAACCAGCCAGTTACCATGAAGAAGCTAAGAGAGAAAAGAAAAAGTCAAAATGGAACTTGCAGAACTTAAAAGCGAAAGTTGAGAGTTTTCAAAGCAAAGTAAGTGAAAAGATCAGAAGAAGCAAGATGATGATAACAACGAAGATTGTTGGAATGTGTGTTAGACTGCCAAGACCGAACTTGGTTACAAGAAAGGCACAGCAGCAAAAAGCCGTGGTTACTGACAAGATGATAGGATGGGTGAGAGGAGGTGGAAGAATGTGCCAACTGGAGGAGGAGTAAAGAAATATAAAAAACGTAATAATGAGGAGGGGGAAACATATAGGGCAAGATGAGAATCGTGGGTTAAAGGATATAGAAAGGATAAACCAATTATACGACATAGAAAAGTATGCTAAGTGATTAAGAACAGAAATGGTATGCAGTACGAAAGCCAACGTGGATAATCAAGTGTGGAAGGCGTTCAGGCCCAGATTACGAATTAGAAATGGCGTTCAAGCGATCAGATGTTCTGCTGACTTCTGTTATATTGTTGTTATCGTTTTCGATTAGAAGATGGTATTTCATCTCAAGTGATCCAGTTGGAGAGGAACGTGATTTTAGTAAAGGGAGTTTTATCATGACAAGCTTATGGGTAAGCAACAGACGTAAATAAAACTTTTTTCGTGTTTGGTCGATTGGCCTTATCTTACTGTTACTGTGTGGGGATATCCATCCTTGTCCACGGCCACTTAACCTGAAAGATTTGGTCAAACTACGAGGCATAAAGGTCCTCCTGGGAATTTTAAAAGCCTTCAGAGTGACTTTGCTCATATCTCAAGTTTTCTGAGCATATATCCAGAGGTTGATGTTGTTGGTCTCACAGAAACTCACATTAAATGTGGTCTCGAGGATGAATGGGCAGAAGTATTATTTTACATACCTGGTTTTTCACTTTTAAGTCGGATTCGTCCCACTGGTAAAGATGGGGATGTTGGCATTTATATTTCAATTAAAATATGTTTATGGGACAAACTTGTCTCGGACTACCTGATATCGAAAGTATTTGGGTGGAAGTCTCTTGTATGTTTGCTAAAAATTTCCTTGTTTGTTGTTTGTACTGACCCCCATCAAGTTTGAATTATCTTCCAAGCACTTCAATGGTTGTATACAAGAGATGCTTACAACGGCAAAAGCAGAAAACAAAGAAATAATCATCATGGATGATGTAAATGTGAACTTCCTCGTGAAAGAAGACAACAGAGACTTTCAAGAAATCCATGGGTCTGAAACAATTGATAAAGGATGCTGACATAAGATCTGCAAGTGTTTTTCCATCGGGCTTCAGTGATCATGAACTTGTTGGCTGTTTACGTAAAATAAACCATCTGAAATTTAAATCGAAAGAAATCCGTTGCCGTGACTATAGCAGATATAACCCTGACCAACTGAATCGTGATCTTTTAAATGCCCATTGGCTGGAAGTCTATTGTAAAAGCAACTGTAAATATTGCTTAGAAGACATTTCGTAAAATTGTGTCCACAATCATTAACATTTATGGCCCGGTAATTAGCAAACAAGTGAAATCTGAACGAGCCCCATGGCTTACATCTCACATAAAAGCGCTCATGAATGACCGTGATAAGCTGTGTAGAAAGTATCAAAAGAGCAATTTAGTTTCCGAAAGGAAAGCTTACAAAGATGAACGAAACAAAGTAAATATTTCACTCAGTAAAACAAGAGATAACTGCAAAAAGGAAATACTAAAAGACAGATCAGGAGAAATTTTGATAGATCTTGAAAAGCATCCATAATACAGCAGGGAAAGAAAACCTCCCGTACCAATCCTTTGATATTAGCAGGGAGAAGTGTACTGATATGAAGCAAATTGCTCATGGGCTTAGATAATTTTTTCTAGAGTACTGTCAACAACATTAAATCAAAGGCTATGCGCATGGCCAACTTTACATGGCGTAAACCAAGTGGCATGGTCACTAAAACTTACATTTTAAAGAAGCAACACCAGTGGAGGTCTGTAGTGATCATTTGCCTGTTTCATTCTTCAAGGATGCTAAGGATGTTATCAACTAAGCCTCTAACACACATTATCAACCTATCAACTACGAGCAGGTGTCGATCCATGCCAATTTTGATACAAACAACTGCGTCAAAAATCGCCGAAAAAATTGTCCATAAACAGTTAATGACTTTTCTAGAAGAGAATAACCCACTTTTACAGTCATCAATTTGGTTTTCAGGCATGTGTACTGAGCAGTAGTTACTCAACTCCTAGATGAAAAACGGTTAAACATTGACATTGGGAGATTGGTTGGTACGTGCTTTGTAGACTTGACAAAAGCTTTCCACACAATTAGCCACTCGACACTCCTGAGCAAATTGCCAAAATATGGCATACATGGAGTGATTCACTGATTATCTATTCAACCGCAAAGCAATCGTTCAATATGGCCAGGAACAGTCAGAGAACCTAAGCCTCTTGCCAGGTGTCCCTCAAGAATCGATCCTTGGCTCACTACTATACTTAATCATTTTAACTTGACTTAACAGATGCCATTGAAAACTCGAAGGTAATGATATATGCAGACAATACTGTGCTTTACGTTTCTGAGAAACCTGCTAATGATTCTAAATGAAAACAGTGACCTCAGTAGGTTAGATAAATGGTTCTCTGAAAAGGAACTGATCATGAATCTCAGCAAGGGCAAAACTGAAGCCCTATTGTTCGATACCCCAAAGAGAGTAGCAAAGAAATAAGCATATTTGAGAGTCAACGTGAATGATAAAGAGATAAAGACAACTACGAGCTACAAGCACTTAGGAGTTCAAATAGACAGCACCTTCAATATGAACACATTTTAACAAGTGCTGCAAAAATGCGCCGTCTCCACTAAATCTCCTGGCGAAACTACGTGAGCAACTGGACGTGAAAGCAGCGAAAGCCATTTACGAAAGCATGATCTTACCAACTTTTACATATTGTCGTATTCTCCTGCTCTACAATACAAGAACCTAATCAGACAAGCTCGATTCTTTCCGTAATTGAGCTGAGACAATTATAAATAAAAATCTGGAAGCAAAAATCTAAATACAATCCGTGACAAATGCAAACAAAAAGCGTGCTTGCACTATTGTTAAAGCATGCCTTGATAATAATGTCACTGATTTCCAGGTGATAGAGCATTTAATACGGACACGGAATATTTAAAAGCTGGTGCGTCTTCTAAAAAATAAAACTGAGTGTGCTAGAATAATTTTTGCATTCACAGGTGCAAAAGAATTGAACATGCTTCCATTGAAAGCCCGTGACATGCAGAAACCTCATTTTAAACCCTTTTTAGAAAAACGCGACAGTTAAACTGTGTGGACAACACTTTTATAAAGTACTTCTTTCAGGTTTGGTATTTATAGGTCACTTCTTTGCTTTACTTTCTTTACATTTCCTGGACACGCATTGATAACAGCTATTTAAGTTGAAGTGTTTATCCAGGACAAATATTCGTTATTATTATTATTATTAGGCATGGAGGAGACAATCTGAATATTATATTGTAAAAAGAAGAATTGAACAGGTGGCAATATTCTGTTACTTGGGAACCTTGATAACTGAAAATGGCAATTATATTATAGAAATGAAATAAAAAAGCGACGAAAAAGCAGCTCTTAGCAGACGGAGAGAAATGCTAACCAGGGGTATGAGTTCAAACGAAAAACACCCAGATTATCACGACATTTGTCTGAAAAGCCCTTTTATTGGGATCATAGATGTGGTCATTAAAAGTTAATGATATGCAAAAGATGGAAACATTGAAACGTGGGTCTGGAGAAGGATAAAAAGAGCAAGTTTCGTAGATAGAAAAAGCAAATGAAGAAGTACAAGTTGGTAGATGAAAAGGGAGAACTGCTGGATGGAATCATCAGAACCAAAAAGAGATGGATTGACTGAAAAGTTTATGGTAACGATCTGTTGAAAGTGGTGAGTGAAGGCAGAGTAGAGCAAGATGAAATATGTGACTTGTTGATGTGTGGGTGGATCAGAACCAAAGAGAAAGTTTGGCGGATCAAACTTAGGAATCCAGGAAGGAGTAGCAAATTTTAGCTTTGGAAGATGAGGACTTAAAACTCGTCTAAAATGATTTAGACATTGACATGAGTTAAATGAAGGTTTGGATGAAAATTGAAAGTGGTCAACAAAGTGTTTGACAGAATGCCAGAAGTTGTGTTTTATTTCATGATCATGGTCAATAGAGGGAGTAGAAAGGGATGAACCATTTGAGAGTTTAGAGCGAAGTAGCTTAGCAACATACCTGATTTCAGCAATGTCCTGACTAGAATTGAGCTTGAGCCTCTTTAATTCCTTTTTTAGTTGTGCTTTGGAAAAATCACTGTATCTGGAAGAAAGTTGTTGAGTTTTAGCTTTATCAATTATTCCAAAGTTAGAGACCAGAAAATGAAAAATAGTTTCATTAAACTGTCGAATTGTTGTGTCCAGATTAGAGCCAGAAATTATGTGAATTGGAAGGTTAGATTCCAATCATCTGGAGATTTCGGAAGTTTAACTCCATATTTGAAGCTGGGGTTACTCTGTAAATAAGATTCAAGTAGACAATCATCATCATCATCATTACAAATTTCTTGATCATGAGTGTCAAGATGATCCGACAAAGTATGAACATGACGACAAGATCTTTGATGGGCTTTCAATCCACCTAAGTTCTTGCAGGTCTTTCCACACGAGCATTTCATTACACTTGAATTGGTAAGAATCTGACCAGAATTGATTGAATGGTTGGTCCTTGCTATTGTTCCACTGTTGCTTAATGGTGGTGATGAATTCGTCTCCTTGCAACGCCATTGATGGCGACCAAGTGAAGTGAAATCAAAACCACAAAAGTTACAAATGACAAAGAACAAGATAAGAAACAAAAACTCCTCATTGTGACGAAAATCCACACTGATAAAAACTTTCGTAAATCTAAAGTATAAATTTGACGCACATATGCTATACAACATGAAAACTCAAGAGCCAGCAGAGAACATGACCGCTCTCATTCATGGCAATGGTGATAATAATAATGATGATAATAATAATAATAATAATAATAATAATAATAATAATAATAATAATAATAATAATAATAATAA